>PVJH01006541.1:0-100889 GCA_004026705.1 Nesogale talazaci | reverse complement strand
AAAAAAAAAAAAAAAAAACCCACACACAAAAAAGAGGCAGAACAGAACAACAAAGAAAACAACACAATGATCAAGAGAAAGAAATGCCTATAAATGCCTATAAACAAGGTCTGCTTGTTGGCCTTGAGAGCGTTTTTTTTCCTGATGGGGTGCCACACCCTGGCCATGAAGTCTATTTTTGACATCCCCCCCTCCCCCCAGGATTACCTAGCTCTGCCCCTCTTCCTGTTCTGCTGCACGCCATTAGTGCTTCACCTCCCTGTGGTGGAGTCAGATGGGGGGCACTCCCCATGTTGTGTTTCCAGCATTCCAGGGCTACGGGTCAGTGAGGGAGGCCGTGCCTCACGGTGGAGCCGTCCACACGATCCTCTCTGTGCACTGGCTGCTCAGAGCGGGGAATAGCATCCTCGGGGGTTGGTGGGCCGGGATGTGTTCTTATTCCCCTTCCTTTGCTCCCCTGGGCTCTGATCAGACATGCTGCTCTTCCTGAGCTGTGGCTCCAGGGCTGTCCTCTGAAGTGGATTCCTCAGGGGGTGGGGGGAGACGGGCAGCTGTTCATGTAGTTGGGATGGGGGCCGGCCCCCTCAGACGTCTAATATTGGTTCTCTGCTTCGTACTGGTACGTCGCTTTCGCATCTCGCAGCACCGGGTTGAAGTCTGGCCGCTCTTTCCCTGTGGAGATAACACCCTCCCCTTAGGTCCCCTTCTATATATGCTGCCCCTAACCTGTGCCAAGCTTGAAGATCCTCTCACGGGGCACTTGACGATATGCTGAAATCATGTGAGCTGAAGTCTCGCCCGTCTTGCCTCTAAGGAGACACATGACATCTCCAGGGGGGTTCTGGAAGATGGAAAGTCACAAACTCCCTTAGGCCAATTGAGAAATACCTTAAATTGCTGAACACGAAACTGATGGTCGCAGATCTCTATCCTTACCCCATTTACAATAAAGGCATGTTTCATAAAGAACAGAAGCATGACTTTTGTCATGCTGCCAAAATGTCTTTAAGTCTGAAGAGCAAACATGCCATCGAGTCTCCCTGCTGCCCCTGCCCTCCCCCCCACCTCCCCCTCCCACCAACTCCCGATCTAATTTCTGGAAGTGAACGTAGTATAGGGCCTTCCACTTAGGAAGTAGCCACTTGAGGAGAAATGACATTTTTAGATGATTTCACCCAGGCGTGAGGTTGGAAACGTGTTATGTAAATAATCGCTAAGTCTCTCTCCCAGTCTCAGAGACCATCAGGGCCTCCCCAGGAGTCGGAATCAGACGCAACGGGGAGGGACGTGTCGTCAACCACACAAAGTATTCTAGGAGCTTGCTAGGTCTGACCCTTCCGTGTGAACTCATGGATTGAGGACTTGAGACAGTCCCCCCCCCCCCCCAATATTTCCTGCGTATTTTTGATTCATTCTCCTCCCCAGTTGCTGAGGCCACTGCCCACCCTTGGACCTGCCCATCTTGAATTCTGCAGTCTCTGAACCAGCTAGAGTCCGGAGAAGATTCCGGGTTGAAATCAAAGCCCCACGAGAACCTTGCTGGTCTCTAACCCTGTGAGTGCATGAGAGGAGTGGCCTGGCCTTAAAACTCCCCTCTGAGGAGATAAGGGTGGGGGTGGGGGTGGACAGAGTTTGCACTGCTAGAACACCCAGCTTGCCTCTCCCAAAGGTCTGAGCAGACGCCACTTTCCTTTCAGAGATCTCTTTTCTTTGGTTGCAGGGTCAGCAGGATGAGCGGCAGGACACCGCCCAGTCTCCTGGACCTGGCCACCCAGCGGGTGGTGCAGCATGAGGCCTCACTATTGGACGCTCTGCAGTGGCTGCCCTCAAACCTCTTCCCTTGCTTGTTCAAGGAAGCTGTGGACAGGAGACAGAGAGAGATTGTGAAAGCCATGACTGCAGCCTGGCCCTTCCCCCGGCTCCCCTTGGGGGCTCTGCTGCAGAATGAACAGTCTGCGTCCGACATCTTAAAGGCGGCACTTGAGGGTCTGGATATGCCGCTCTCCCAGAAGGTTCAGCGCAGGAGATGCAACTTGCAGACGCTGGATCTAGATGCCAGTGTCTGGAAGGGGTGGAAGGAAATCCAGGGCAGTGCCTCTGGGGCCCCATCGGGGCAGTCAGTGTCCACCCAGTCCAGGAGCCAGAGTCACAAAAGAGCCAGACTCCGGGCAGTGCGGAAGCAACCGCCCTCGCTTCCAGCGCAGGTGGTCAGAGCCCTGAGCTTCCAGGAAGAAGTCCCGGAAGTACTGGCCACCTTCCTGATGGAACGGGCCGCGCAGAGGAGGCCGCTGCCACGCCTGTGCTGCAGGAAGCTGGAGTTTGTTGGGCTGCCACCCAAATCTTCCCTTCTTCGGCGGATCCTGAAAATGGTGCAGCTGGACTCTGTCCAGGAGTTCAGAGTTGAGGGGTTTTGGTACCTGCAAAACCTCCACGTGTTTTCTCCTTACCTGTCCCGCATGGTCCACCTGCAGACACTCCAACTCTGGGATTGCAGCCTGCATTCCGTTGTCCCGGGGAGAAGCGAAGATGACCAGGTGCGGAAGCTGCTTGAAAAATTCAGCTCTCGGCTCTTCGGTCTGACTCAGCTCCGACACCTCACCCTGCATTCGGTGACCTTCCTCGAGGACCACCTCAAGCTGCCACTCAGCTGCTTGCAGACCCCGTTGGAGACCCTCTGCATAAGAAATTGCATACTTAGGGACCCTGACTTGACATACCTGCCCTTGCTTCCCTGCATCAGTCAACTCAGGTCCCTGGATCTGAGCGGCTTCCGTAGGGCTGACTGTAACTATGAGTTCCTCCCTGCCCTGCTAAACAGGGTCTCGGCTACCCTGGAGTCCCTGGACCTCGGTGACTCTGGCATGCATGATTCCGACCTCCGTGTCTTGCTGCCTGCCCTGTGCACCTGCTCCCAGCTCAGAAGCTTGATGCTCTGTGGAAACCTAGTGTCGATGGCTGTCCTGCAGAACCTGGTGTCTCTCGCTGTCCCAAGGTGCAGCTTTAGCTGTCTCCAGCTGCCTGTCCCTCTGCATTGCTATGTGGGGCCCCGTTCAGTTCTGCACCAGGGTACCCTTGAACGAGTGATGGAGGAGCTGAGGCAGACCCTGCAGCCTTACAGGCTCCTCGGAATATACTTCGACCACAGGACTTGTTACAAAGATTGTGATGTCATCTATGTCCATCTGGACAACTAATGCCAGGACCCTCTGCTTGGCCCTCCGCTCTTAATCCTAACCTGACCGTCAGGAGGATCAGGTCGTGTTAGCTATGTTTCAGAAGGAGGCTGGAAGGAATGGTCAGAGGGTGCCTCCAGTACATGCAGCCTAACTGAAGTCAATCCTGGATCGCTTTACATCCATCACCATCACAGGATGGGCAGGCAGATAAGCCAGTCAGCAGGCGTGACCACGCTGGCCACGTTCAAGAAACCAGAGCCAGGAGCAAAGGAGATCCTTGCAAACCAGGATCTGTGCACCGGGCACGGGCAGGCACTGGGCAGTGTATGAATTCCAAGACACAAGGAGAGCTCCAAGAACAACCACCTTCCCCACCTCCTTCTAAGTGAGAAGTACACAGACTGCAGCCTTACCCTCTATAATGATGACCCAGTCAGCCTGGGCTGTTAATTCTAGCTAATCTTGGTACTTCTTTCTCCCTTAGCAAGACAACACACCTAAGAATACCTAATTGTTGGTGTGGGAAGTGGTAGAGTCAGATCCAACCATAGGTCTCCTGTTCACAAGGCTGCACAGTGCAATGCTGTCATAGGTCTCCTTGTGCCAACCTGGCTGCCATGGGACCTCGAGGGCAGACCATAGCCTGCCAATCAGGTGGGAGCGTGAGTGGAGGGTCACTGAGGGTATTTGGTTCTCAGAGAATAGGTTATATTTTCTATGATAATATCGTCATTTGGAGGTGAAGATGACAGGAGGCATCTCTTTTACACAAGTCAGCCCTGACTGGTTTCACACCTATCTTCTGCAAGACATGGAATGAAAGAGTGGCCAGCAAAGAGTATGCTGAGCTTGCTCAGGAGAGGACAGGCTGGAGCAAGGCATGTGTTGGGACCCCACATCCCTGCCTTAGGAACCTTCTGGATTTAGGGAATACAGGTGTCAAGACACATGAAGAATTCCTAGGCAATCAGGAACCCCAGATTTTTTGAGTCTAGTCCCTTCACCTGCAGACAGCCAAAGACAAACTTTTTTTAAAAAAAAAAAACAGCCATGCCTGCATTTCAGTAAACTGTGACCCATAAATGAAGAAAGAATAAATTTCTCTTTGTAAAGACAACCACCTGTGGTCTTTATGTCTCATGTCGCCAGACTACATATTAAGCCCTCATGACCTGGGCAGTGATTGCTCTGCCTGTGTATCTGACATGTGCATCCAGACTTGGGGGTCCCCCTCTTTCTCTTTCCCATGTGAAGCTGGGCTTTGCTTACCTTGCCCTCCTATGATGCTTTGTGTGCTGGGGCATCTTGGTTAGCAGTGCTTCTAAGGGCTGGTGCAGTGATGTCCTTTGGGGAGCCCTTTGTGGTAGTGCCGGATCCAAAGTGGTGCTGGGTAGGGAGTGCTGGACATCTACGCACACAGTCTGTGGACCATTCCCGCCAGGAGCTCCAAGAGAAGGACAGTTTCATCTGCTCCAATCCAGTTTGTACCTCAGAAATCAGACATGGGTGGCTACCTGCAGTGCACAAGTTGGGCTATTGCCACAGTTTATGTATTGAGATCCAAACCAGGTGATTGTCCCTTGAATCTAAGTCTTTCTGCTTGGTGTGGACTGAATGCATTCTGGAGGACGTTCATCTGGGTTCAATTGGTCGCTCTGTTCAGTGTAGACAGTGTACAAAGAGCTGGGAGCAGGTTTCTCCCTCCCTATATCTTCCTTCCTTCACTGTCTTTGCAGTGGGTCTCTGTCCTGTCTCTCTCAGGCACATCTCATCTACTTGCAGCGGGTCATTCTCTGTGACAGCTTGGATGAGCCAGGATGCCCAGGAGTTTGGCAATTTGCCCATTTTGGAGCCCTAATGGTGTGATGGCTTCTGTGTTGGGCTGTTATCTAGAAGGTTGATAATTCAAACCCACAGTGTTCCCCACCAGAAATAGGGGACTCTCTACTCCCAAAAAGGTTTCTCTTCTGGAAGTACTGGGGGCAGGTCTCAACTAGCCTACAAGGTAGAAATGAGTAAGAGAATAGAATATATGGCTAAGGGTCTGTTTTATTTTGTGAGAATATAATGTGATAAGTATGCGATGACTCCCCCATAGTTTATTGACTTGGTAGACACTCATTTGTCACAAGATTCAGGGTGGAGACCAAGTCCTTCATCCTCTTGTTGAGATAAATACTTCCAGTTCAAAAAAAATCAGGCCACAAATGTTAAGGGGAGACATGAACCTGCCCCAGACCCAACCTACCCGTAGCGTCTTCTCCCAAGTTGGTCACATGGAAAGCCAGGAGGACTAGGCAAAAGTCAAGCCTTGCAGCAATACTGATTCAGTAAAGGAAAGCTAAGCCTGTACAATGAAGCCAGGTAAAAATTACGTAATGGAAGTAGTAGATATTTAGAGTCTTTGTTTATCAACTGGGCTTCTTGCAAGGAAAGATCTGAAACAATGGCCAGTGACTCCAACGTCCATGGTCTTGGGGTAGCACTCATCTGCTTCTTCTCATCTTGAGTGATTCCACTTGACGCTGAAGAGTATTTCCGGTTCTATATTTTACCATCGGTGTTTTATTATTATTATTATTACCCATTTTATTAGGGGCACATACAACTCTAATCAAGGTCAATATATACATCTATTGTATGCAGACCACATTTGCACATTTGTTGTCCTCATCCTCGAAACATCCTCCTTCTACTTGGGACCCCATTGGTGTGTTTCAGGTTAAGTCTGCTTCCTTTACTGGGGATCCAAACCAGATGTTTCTCATGAAGCCTATGAAGAATGGTGGTCACCTGGTAAAGGCGAGGTCCCTGCTTTGTGACGGGGCCTCAGTCATTGCCTCCCCGGAGTGGCTGCCCTCAGAAGTCTTTTCACCTTTATTCTAGGCAGTTGTCCCTGGGAGACCCAGCAAGACAGGGAAGGCCGTCCTGGGAAGCTGTTCCGTTCTCTGCCTACCACTGGGGCCCTGGTGAAGCCTTTGTAGTCTTCTAGGACATCTTGGTGTCTGCGCTGGATGGACTCGTCATCCTGGTTGTGGAGGAGATGCTAATGGAAAGTGTTGGACAGACGTCTGAATCCTGAGGACAACTCCTAGAACATGGACCCTGGAACCCAGGCCAATGTCTCTGTGTCCCTATCTGAGAGGGCAGTGGCCACCCTGCTCAAGTCTCAGGCTCAGACAGGGATCATTCCTTGTCAAAGAAGAAGCATTGCCCCTGACCCCTGTGGAGGTGTCCACAGACTGGGCCTTTGGTGGGGCTGTCAGAGATGAACTTCTCCACTTCTTCATTGAGAGGCTCAAGACCCCAAGCTTTGAGAAGCTAGACCTCATGAGAGCCTTACCAGAACTTCTCATTTGTTTAATTTATTATTGACAATCCATATATAAAATTCAGTTGTTCATCACTCAATCAGAGCAAGAACTATACACCCATCACCACAATCAATTTTAGAATCACCAACCAACCCCAACTTTAAAAGAAACAATCATTTTATTGGGGGATTTTACAGCTCTTATCACAACCCATCCATCCATCCATTGTGCCCAGCACATTTGTACATTTGGTGCCATCATCATTTTCAAAATATTTTTTTTCAACTTGAGCCCTTGGTATCAGCTTCTCACCTCCAGCTTTAAATTGCCTTTTAAGGATATTGTGTAATCACCATCAGGCAGTGCTCCCTCCCCCTCACCTGCTTTCCTTGTTCACTCCTGAATTCACCTCACTGAAACCCTCTCCCACCCCCACCCCTACATCCCTCATGCCCTTGTTTCAGGTATTTCCTCTAAGCATCCACTCCCTGCATGCTTAGAACTTCACATGCAAGAAATGAGCTCCTGGCAATAGTGGTACTGGCCTCTGTCCAGCAGGTGGCAATGGATGGTAGTGGTCACCTCCTAAGTCTCAACTAGCTGCTCCTGATGGGATAGAAGGTGATTGTGATTCGTTCCTGCCTCTCTGTGATCTGCTGGAATTCCTGCCTGTTCAGGAGGAAGCCAGAGGTGGAAGAACTCCAGGGTCAGTTCACCTGTCAGCTCCTCCATCAGCATGTCCACCTGACCTCCTTTGCCTTCCTGTGGACAAGGTGCTCAGTCTTTGAGGATCCACTTGGGCGTGCTGAGCAGCTGCATTCCAGGGCTTCCTTGTGTCTTGGCATCCATGTGTCCTGGGTCCTGCGTGTCCCTGGTCCAGGAGCCTTGGCCTGCGTTTAGCACAGAGTTCTCAAACTGTGGGTCCTGACCCCTTTCAGGGTGAAACGACGTTCTCACAAAGGTCACCTAAGACCATCCCAAAGCACATAGTTCCAAGGGTCTTGGGAACCGAGACACCCTCCTCCATTCATCTCCAGGTGAGTCCGCCCACATGCGGCTACGCCCACCTAAGAGTACCCATCATGAAGACTGTTTCTACACCATGCACCAAGACAAAATTCCCTATACTTGTCATGAGAAATAAATATTTCACAATATATAATGACACTGTTTTGTGATTAACACTGTTTTGATTGTGTTCAAATGAATATACATCTTGCATATCAGATATTGACATGATGATTCATAACAGTCGCAAAGTTAAAGTTAGGAAGTAGCAACGAAGATGATTTTATGGTTGGGGTCACTACAACACGAGGAGCTGCAGGAAAGCATCATGGCATGATGAAGGTTGAGAACCCCTGATCTGACACCAACAACAAAAGGTGGCATTCTGAGGTGCTGTAGTCTTGCTACAAAGAAAGAACTAAGTACCATGGAAAACCTGTAAATCCACCACCTGCTTAGAAAACCTTCATTTCTGGTGAATGTGGTAGGAAATAGAAATGTAGGCCAGCATTGTAGGCACTGCCTGCGTTTCTGTCTTAAAAGGAGGTGGGGGATCTCCCTGGCACACAGCCCAGCTGCACTATTTCCACAATCTCAAGAATGCCAGGTGGAGGACATCACCAATGAATTCCTGCACGTCCCAGGACAGGTGGGGCAGGCTTCCATCTGCTTGACCCATTCAGTGAGGAAGGTCAGCAATCCACCTGGGATTTTTCCTGACGGCACACGTAGGTCCGTATTTTTCCAGCGGCCAACAGCCTGTGAGTCCACAATGACTTGTATCTGACTCCCTTTTTCAGACGGAGTCCTGGGCCCCAGGCCTCCAACTCCTCTGATGAGGTCACAGAGGCACTGTCCCGGCTTCCAGTCCACTTGCTCTAGAAGTTAGTGTCAGTTTCAGCTGTAAATCCAGCACCTGCACTTTGCATGTCCTGTGCTGAACCTTCTGGAAAAGCATATCAAGAGGAGGGACTGCAGCCTTTAGGAGGTCAGGGAGAGACTGGCAGTCCTCCATCAGCACTCCAGGGGAAACGGAAGAAGGACCATGATGGAGCTGACTGTGAGTCCAGGACTCTGACCCGGGCACCTGGCAGCCCGCTCTGAGCCCTGGCTCTCAGCTGAGAATTTTCATGCTCTGTAGAAACCCAGTGTTCATGGCAGTCCTGCAACACCTGCTGGCTCTCACTGTCCCAAGGTTCAAGTTAAGCTTTCTATGGCTGCCTGTCTCTCTGTTTGGTTATGTGGCCCCCCAGAAACTGTACTGAGGTGCACTGGGAGAGGTGATGGGGGAGCTGAAGGTGACCCTGCAGGACCAGAGACCCCCCTGAGTGAGCTCTGCCCAGAGGACTTGTCACATGCTTGTGGTGCAGTCTGTATGCGCATGGACAACTCTGTCATGACCTTCTTTGTCACCGTTCTCAGCCATCTTCACTTCTGCCTCTGGATCTCAAGGATATTTTTGAAAGGGGTTGATTGCTACTTTCAGTGGGATTGACAAGCATCCTGCCCCGTTTGCCACAATTAAGGAGGAGGTTGGGAGTAGAGGTCAAAGGATGCCTCAGACGTGATCAGTCTGACTCAAGTCCACCCTTCTTTGTAACCAGGCAACGTGGAAGCCAAGACACAAGGAGGTCTGCTGAGACTATAGTTGTCCCTGATGTGTCAGAGTGACAGAGACCTCCCCCACCTCCTACTGGGAGAGAAGCCCACTGCCTAGCAGCCTGGCCAACATTTCTCTTTCCTACCACTTGCCCTAGGAGACAATAAATTTACCTTTGTAAAGCTATCCATGTGTGCCCTTCACCTCTCCTCTAGCAGGACTGAAAATCTGTAGCTGGTCTTTTTTTTTTTTTTAATCATTTTACTGGGGACCCATACAACTCGTTCACAATCCATACATACACCCGTTGTGTCAAGCACACTTGTACACATGTGGTTGTCATCATTTTCAAAGCATTTTCTTCCTACTTGAGACCTTATCAGATCCTCATTTTCCCCTCCCTCTCACCTCCCTCATGAATCCTTGATAATTTGTAAATTATTCTTTCATGTCTTACGTTGTCCAGTATCTTCCTTTACCCCTTTGTTTGTTGACCATCCCCCATGGGAGAGGCTTATAAGTAGGTCATTGTGATTGGCTCCCCCTTACCTCCTACCTCCCCCTGCCCCTCCTGGTATCTTGACTCTCAATCTTGGTCCTGAGGAGTTTATCTGTCCTGGATTCCTTGTGTTTCCAGCTCTTATCTGTACCCATGTACATGCTCTGGTCTAGCCAGATTTGTAGGGTAGAATTGGGTATGAATCATGATAATGTGGGGGCAGGGAGGAAGCATTAAAGAACCAGAGGAAAGCTGTATGTTTCATTGGTACTGGGGACTACACTCTGACTGACCCTTCTTCCCATAACCCTTCTATACGGGGATGTCTAGTTGCTTACAGATTGACTTTGCACCTCCACTCCACAAGACAGGTGTGCTTCTTCCTTGTGGGCTTTGTTGCTGCAGAGGTAGACGGCCGCTTGTTTATCTTCAAGCCTTTGAGACCCCAGACGCTATTGACAGCCGGGCACCACCGGTGTTCTTCACCACATCTGTTTATGGGGTCTTTGTTCCTTACTTTACCCGCCCTAGACATGGGTGAGGAGCTGTTAGTCTGTAGATGGTCTTAGAGTGAATTTATTGCTGTCGTGACATGGACAGGGGTTGCTGGACTCAGCAGAAACTGGCACCCTGAATTGGAGATACTGGTCCCCCCTCCATATCTGTCCCCCTTCGCCACCTATGCAGCCCTTTCAGGCCACCTTCTCAATATGTGATGCTTGTGATCCATGTCTGCTCGGCTGGGCAGTTTCTCAGTGCTGGCCCCGTGATGTCATGTGGTTCTGATTGGAGTCCTTACGGTACCATCCTCAATCATCCCTGGTGTGTTTGGGAGGAAGTACCTCTAGGAAGACAGCCCTGCACAGGCCTGAGGACCACTCCGATCAATTAGTGCATTGAAGAAACACAAGACTAGCTGCTCCAGCAAAGGTCTACAGCCTTCTCTTAGA
Organism: Nesogale talazaci; assembly: GCA_004026705.1. Lineage (NCBI taxonomy): Eukaryota > Metazoa > Chordata > Mammalia > Afrosoricida > Tenrecidae > Nesogale > Nesogale talazaci. The sequence goes on along the minus strand of PVJH01006541.1, from coordinate 90,342 downwards.
CAATTATCCTGATTTGGGATGTTCCCTTTTCTGGGTCAAAGTGACAGGTCATGTTTTTCTGATTTGCCAGGGATTTAATGATGTAAGCTTTGGAGTTCTGGTGGGGGGGGCATTCTGGGCTCTGTGCTGGTCTGTCAACTGGGTCCTGGGGCTTCAAGCCACCACTTCCTCTATGCTGAGAGATGAGGCAGTGTCTCTATAGACATATGCAATGGTGTTTCCCCAGCTGGGTGGTATCACACCTGCAGAGGGGCACTGGGATGATCCACTGGGCTGCAAAAGCACATGCCTCTACTTTATCCTGATGGTGGACCATCGTGCAAACATTTCACATGTCCTGCAGGTGCTGACCGATTTTATTCTGAAGAGAAGATGGTCTAGAAAACAAGATTAACAACGTGTGTCTTATAACCCGGAGAAACTTTGCCAAGAGCTCTTCTCTTTCCCACAGGCTCTCTCCAATCAGGAAAAAAATGACATGTCCACTGGGTTTGGTTTCTTTTATCTTGTAATGGTATAATTTGGCATCGAATGATCTCCTGCATGATACGGACCCAAGTGGTCAGTAAGGGAATGTCACAGCATGCTGGGTGGTATCTCAGATTCCTCAACCTCTCACAGCCCTGATCAATCCGTAGAGGGGCATTTCCCTGGGCTGTGGCTACAGCATAGGTTTCATCACAAGGGACCCCTAGGGATCCAATCAGCAGAGAGAGGAGGAAACGCACTCCAACCAGGGGACTGAGCAGGACCCACGCGCTTCTGTGCACCTTCAGTTTGTGCCTGGTTCTGAGCCCATTTCCTACACACAAGGTAAGCCTCTCCATGGATGTTTCAAAGTGGCCAGGGCCCGTGCTTCTCCAGACTCAGCAGAGAGACGGATCTGGTCCCGCTGCCATTGTTTCTTGATGATTTGCTAACTCTTGAGAGGGTGGAATGTCTACTCCTCTTTGGGATGGACACTCTGTGAGTTCCTTCCATCCTGGGATGGTCCCTGATCTCTGAAGCATCACATGTCCGTCAGCTTGTGGTGTTCTGGTGGCTAATGAGGATGGCACAAGACAGGGCAGTGCTTCCTTCTCTTATGCACTGTAGGTCGCAATGGGCTGGGTCAGACTGGATGGCATCGAATAGCAACGCTGTCTTGAAATATTTTGTTTATAGATTCTTAAAATTTCCACATGAGACTCGCTTCCTCCCCTCCTCCCCCAGTACTTTCAGCTAAAGATATTCTTCAATTCTAGGTTAAGGGATTTGCAGAGTGTTCTTCAGCTCCGTCTTTGCACCGTGTCAGCGTCTGCACTCACAGGAATTTCTACCCAGCTCCCCTTTCATCCCCAGCCATGGATAAGTCTTATTATGAGTAAGGGACTTTCAATGTTTGACTCTGACGCTCCAAGAGGAAGTCACAGGAACACAGGGAGGAGCAGTACCCTGGAAACCAACATTGTCATGTTTCTGGTAGGGAGGAGAAAATTGCCTCCGGGGCAAGGACAGATGGACAGATAAAGCAGGGTCTTACACTCAGAATAAGGAAGGTAGCCCTATGGGTGTTCCAAGGTAGTCTAAGACATAAACAAGAGAGGGAGGTGGCTTTTGTGTGCCTCACTTCTGACGTGAGGGCTCAAGGAAGATCCCTCCAGACTGTCCTCATGACCATGCTTCCAGCCAAGATCTTTGCAGAAGCGACTGTCTAGGGTTTAGCTCCTCCACTGAAAGGACAAACTACACGCAGGTCTGTGTATCAAAGGCCCTGTCTACATTGTTCCTTGGGAAAAGCGGGCACAGCTTGGATAGCTTGTCAGCCCCATTCCTATCTCTCAACCCTCCACCATGTGAAAGGAATGAAATTATTTGCCCTTATTGTTTTATTTTTTAGATCATTTTATTGGGGGCTTGTACATCATTTTTCACAATATATAAATAAGCATTCTGTGTCAAGCACCCTCACATGTCCACTTCTGTTATTGTTCTCCAATTGTCCGCCTTTTCCCTCAAGCCCTTAGTATCGGCTTTTCCATCCCTTCCCCTCTTGCCCTGCTCTCTCCTCCCCACTAACCCTCAATGCTTTATACATTATTATTGTTCTGTCATATCTCACACTGCCCGACCTCTCCTCCAACCCACTCCTTTGATGTCCATGCTTCAAATAGGAGCTTATGTGTATATATCCTTGCAGTTGGTTCCGTCTCTCTTCCCTACCTTCTCTCCACCCTTCCAGCATCTCCAATCTAACCATTGGCCTGAAGGGGCTCATCCATCTTGGTTTCCCCATATCTCCAGATCCCCTCTCTACTAGTGTACCTTCTCCAGTCCATCTGGATTTGTAAGGCAGAGCTGGGACCATGATGGTTGGGGGACGGGGAGAAAGGCTTCAGGAACTAGAGAAAACTTGTGTGCATCATCACTGCCCAGCTGTACCTTGACAGGTCTGTCTCCTCCCTGTGGCTCCCCTGTAAAGGGGTGACCAATTACCCACCAGTGGGACTTAGGTCCCCACCCTGCTCTCCCCCTCATTCATAATGATGTGATTCTTGTTCTTTGGTGCGCGATATCTGCTCCCTTCGGCCCCTCTTGATCACGCATGCTGGTGTGCTTCCTGCATGTGGACTTTGCTGTTTCTGCGCTGAATGGTGACTCGATTATCTTCAGGTCTTTGAGACTCCAGACATTCAATCATTTGGTAGCTGGGCACCATAGTTTCTTCTACTCTGTGTCCATTGGGAGTCAATTGGTCCATTGATTTTGATTTTTGTTATTTGATTCCTGATACCTGATTGTTTCAGCACCTCATGATCGCACAGGTAAGCGATCTTCTTTTACGGTGGGTTTTGTTGCTCCTGAGCTAGATGGCTGCTTGTTTATGCTCAAGCCTTTAAGATCCCGGATGCTGTATCTTTTGATAGCTGGGCACCATCAGCTTTCTTCACCACTCTTGCTCATGCTCCCACATGTCCTCAGTGGGCATCTTGGGGATGTGTGCACACAGTGATACATGTTCTCCGCAACCCCCCCCCCCCCCAATTTGGTGTCTGTTACCTAGGCCTTTCACCACCGTGTGACCATGCTGGCTGTTGTGCTTCTTCTGTGTGGGTGTGGCCTCTTCCCAAGTAAATGGTTTACTGTTTATCTTCAGGCTTTTAAGACGCCAGATATATCCTTTGATGGCTGGGCACCATCAGCTTTCTTCACCACAAGCAGTCACTATTACTCCGACACAGACGGAAGTTGGTATGAGACATGACAGAAAAAAACATCTATAATATTTTTTGTGTGGCATCACGGCCCTGGTGGGAGTAGGAAGCCCAGCCTTGCTCTTGGAGAGCTGCTGCTGGATTTGAACCATCATCCCTGTGGGCCGCAGTCCCGCACACAACCACTGCGCCACCAGGGCTCAGCCCCGTTTGTAAATTATCAAGGCTTCATGAGGGAGAGAATGGAGGAGGGGGGAAATGAGCTGATACCAAGGACTCAGTGAGAAAGAAAATGTTGGAAAATGATGATGGCAACATGACCCAAATGGATGAATGCATGGATTGTGAGGAGAGCTGTAAGAGCCCACAATAAAATTATTTTTAATTCATTTAGCTTTTAAGCATTTTATTGGGAGCTCTTCCAGATATCATAACATGACATAGTTTGATCGCATCAAGCAGTATTATACAATTCCCTCCACAGTCAGTTTCAAACCCTTTTATTTCCTCACAAATGCCTTGCTATCAGCTCCTCTTTATCCCCTCTTGAAAGACTTGCCTGTCTATCACAACTTTATTTTTCCCCTCACTTCTTTCCTGAGTACTAGCCAGGCAGGATTCCCTGTTCCCCTGACTCTCCCTTGAATCTTGTACAAGTTCCCCATTAGGACATTTAAGTGTTTAGGAATGTCTCTATTTCTCATGGCTATCCATGGTTGGTTGGGATCCACACAGAGTTCCTTCATCGCAAGAAACTGAGATTTATTGGTGTTGTGCCCCAACTTTCTGCATTTTAGAACAGAAATGGTGCAACAACGGTGTGTCCAACGGAGGGAGGTGGGTTGTAGCTGCAACTGCTCAGCCTGAACTGGTTTGCACCTTACGCCAGGCAGATGATGCACCTGAACCTCTCACAGTCTGGAAACAGTTTGCACTTGACTCGTTCCTGTAGGATGCAGGGTGTGGAATGCCGGGCCTCAGTCACTGCCTGGAAACAAAGACGTTTCCCAGTGTTGACAAAGAGAGAAAACCCTCCCCTACAGCCAGTCCCCCAGACATTTCTTCCCACCCAGTCAAACTTGGAGAGAATCAATCTGTTGGTGTAGGTCTGACATATGTTGTAATTTCCCCTTGCAAACTGTGTCTTTGTAACATAAGACATGCATGTCTACTTAGAGTGTGAAATGAGTCTATTCTCTTTTTTTTCCCCCCTCATTTCAGGAATTTTAAGCAAACACAGTCTTATAAACACCTACAGCTAGGAAAAATGATCATTTCCATAGATACTGAAATTGGAATCATGTAATTTAACAATCATTTTGGAAAATAAACATAATTAATCATATTAACAAGGAAACTATAGAAATATTCTCATTAGTGACAACATGCCTACGATCATTATTATTACAATTAACCTTAAATTCAAGGTGTAAGTAATGTAATTCATCAACAAACAAACTTAAGTAATGGAAAGTATAAACAAACTGTTTTTCAGTTTTTATAATTCTATGTATAGAAAAATTTAAGACTTCTGTTGATGACACAGTAGGAATAAAGAGCATAAATTAAACAGTAGAAATAACAGGCCTGATTAGCTTTTTTTTAATTAAAAATCATTTTATTGGGGGCTCGTACATCATTTTTCCAATACATAAATAAACATACTGTGACAAGAACCCTCACATGTCCGCTGCCATCGTCATTCTCCAAACATCCGCCCTTTCCCCCAGCCCCTGGTGTCAGATCGTCCAACCCGTCCCCTGTTCCCCTGCTCTCCCTCCCCCATCAACCCTCAATACTTTATAAATAATTATTATTCTGTCATATGTCACCCTTCCCGACACCTCCCTCAGCCCACTCCCCCATGCCCGTCCTCCAGACAGGTCATATGTAGATCCTTGCAGCTGGTTCTTGTCTCTACCCCATCTTCTCCCCACCCATCCAGGAGTTCCATTCTAACCACCGGCCCGAGGGGGCTCATCCATCCTGATTTCCCCATATCTCCACCCCCCTCTCCACTAGTGTACCTTCTCCAGTCCATCCGGATGTGCAAGGTAGAGTTGGGATCATGATGGTTGGGGGGTAGGGAGACCTCAGGAACTAGAGGAAACTCTATTCTGTATTGCATTACCATCTTGCATTATGACCGTGAGGGTTTACTTGACCTAATCTATAAGAACAGGGCAAACAGAGTATGGCGTTCAGTTCTCATTCTATCCCTTTCACACCCAGGATGTATTCGGGGAAGGTGCTGTGTCTGAATCACTCCCCTAAGGTAAGGGTTCATTGTATGTAAAAGCAAGCTGGGACCATGACTCCAAGTTGGGTGGTCTTTATGTTAGAAAACCAGTTTAGAAGCTCCAGTCCAGGAATGGGCTGTCTTAGGCTCTCAATCAAGAGTTGAAGGCTTCAAATCCTTCAGTTTTTCCAATTGGGAAAGATGAGGCTGTGTGCTCACTTAAAGTCATAAGGCAGGGCTGAGCCCCGGTGGTGTAAGTGGTTGAGTGGGGGACTGCGACCCGTGGGTTTGGCGGTTCAAATCCAGCGGCGGCTCTCAGGAGCGGCACTGGGTAGCACCCACGACCACCCGAGAGCAGTGATGCCCCCCCCCCCAAAAAAAAACCAAACCAAACCAAACCAAACAAAAAAAGTCATAAGGCAGTATTACATAGAAACACTTTCAATATAGGACTTTGCAAGCAGTTAAGTCAAGGCACGACTCCCAGGGACGTGCACCACGGCGGATGTCAGGAAACTTGGCCTTGAGGGCTTTAAGACACTCTTTCAGTACAAAAGCGTGGTTCTGAACGAAACTTGCAAACGGAACTAGCCTAGCTCTAAAGGGTAATGCTTAAAAGTGAGTATTTTCTTCGAATATCTTCATGACACTGGAATCATTTTTGAACTGCTGTGAGGGTCTGTATTGTTTCTTCCACCTCACAGTCGTGTAAAACTGCTCTGGACGATGCACCTTCCACTCCTTCCATCAATGATACACCCAGGCGAGGCTCTCGGGCATTACTGATGGAGGAGGGCTACAGGTACTCCACTTTCCATGTGACTTTGCCAAAGAGTGTGGTTAACTGCTTTCTTGCTTACCGATCCCAAGGAATTCAGTGAGTCTTTATGCAAGAGGCTATTCTGCAAATAGATTTGGGCTTCCTCTCTCATCCATAGCCTCGTGCCAACTTAATGCAGACAGAAACTCAGCTCTGACCTAGAGGAGACGTTGAAGAAGCTTCTTATTGGGAGTCAGGAACAGAGCTGGGACTCATTGTGATAGAGGCCAAGAGTTGCTTAAATAGAGGTTCAAATGAGGATGAAGAAAATAACACCCAACCAGGTGTACTCAAATATGACCTTAGGTAAATCCCCTGAAAGTCAAGACCCTCTCAGAAACAGACGTGATGAACACTAGTAAGTAAAAACTGGACCACTTGAGGGATGACCTGAAACCCTGCAGACATCAAAGGAACAGTTCTCTGTCCCACAGGGTCATTGTGAGTGAGAACAAACTCCTTGGAGAGTGGGTCTGCTTTATTTGATCATATTCATGGTAGGCTTTATTCCCCTTGCAATGATGTATAATGTGGTGAGCCTAGGTGATAAGTAAGCCAGGTGTCACAGCAATGACTGAGGCTGGGACACTAAGCCTCTGATCCCTTCCCAGCCATGATGAGATCATAGGGAGGGGAGGGCACTGGGGTCTTTCTTTGGTACTTGTGATGTCACAAGGGATTAAGTTATAAGAGTCAGCAGACAGAGGAGGACATTGACCACAACCCAGAGAACTGAGCTGGACTGATTGCTTCTGTGGACCTGCAGGAGATGCCCAGTTCCTAGACCGGTTCCTTGACCCAAGCTAAGGTTGATGGGAAGATGCTCGAGGCTGTCCAAAGAAAGTCAACTACTTGGACACTGAAGAGTGGTCATGGCCCATCCTTCCCCGGACCCAACAGAGGTAATGATCTTGTCCTACGGCCACTATTTCCTGATGACTTGCTAGCTCTTGAGAGAGTTGAATGTCTAGTTCTTTTTGGGACAGCGACTTTGTGTGTTCCTTCCTTCTCTTCATGGGCCTTCCATCTTTCCACCATCACTTGTCTGCCAGCTTGCTAAGCCCTGGAGGCTGATGAGGACAGAAAGGTTGGGGTAGAGTTTCCTTGTGTTGGGCACAGGAGGTGCTCTGGGTCAGAACTGACCAGCTGGGACCTAAGAGAGAGAAGTCTTGCTCCTAGGTTATTGAATTTTACTTACCGTTGTTTCTTGTCATCTTCAGTACATTCTCTTTCAGGTGTTCTTGAAGGTATTCTCAGTATGTGCCTCAGCTGTCGCTGCACCCTGTGAAGGTATGCTTAGTATGTCCCTTAGCTGTCAATGCACACTGTGAGTACCTTCTCCCAAAATGCAATCCAGATCTATCTCTGCTTTTTTCCTGAATCATGAAAAAACCCTCTTGTGAGTACTCCACCTACAGCTGTTGAACCCCAAAGCTTCAAGTGAAAGTCACAAAGGCACAGAGAGGGGAAGAATCTTGAACGTCTCACTCTTACCTCTCCAACGTGGAGAGGAATAGGTTGCCTTTGGGACAGGCAGCATTAGCAGAGAATGAGAAAGATGGACTTCAGGGAGTTCCCTGATAGACTAAGACAGCAGTTTTCCACATGTTTTTTGTAAACCTTTTCAGGGTAGAACGACCCTTTCACAGTGGTCACCCAATTCATGCCAGTAGCAAAATTACAGTGATGAACTGGCAACGACAATAATTTAATGGTTGGGTAGTTACTACAGCATGAGGAACTGTTTTAAAGGGTTGAGGCAGTAGGAAGGTTGAGTAGCACTGGACTAAGACATGCAAAGAGGAGAATGTATTTTATCCTTTTCATGCCTCATCCAATGACTCAAAAAGTCCCCTTCTGACTATCCTTATAACAAAGCTTTTAACTAATGTCTTTGGAGAAGTTACTCTCCAGATTTGGCTACACTATTGAATGGTTGTAGCACTATCAAATCTGTGTTTTAATGACTAAATCCACATTGTTCCTTGGACTAGGTCATATGTAACTTTGAAGGGGTGTTAACCTCATTCCTAACTATCGTTTTCTACCAGAAATACAGAATGAAATTCTCTTTGTCCTCACTGTGATCACTTTGATGATGGGGCTGGGGCAGCCTATTTCGCTCTAAAACTTCAATTGACATCCCTCCACTTTATCAAGCATGATGTCCTTCTCCAGGGAAAGTTCTCCTGACACAATGGCCAAAGATATGACAATTCTTGCCTCTAAGGAGCACTTGGCCTCTCCTCTTACAATACAGCTCAGTTTGTCCTTGTAGCAGTCCATCGTAATGTCAATATTCTTACCCAGCACCACAATGCAAGGATGTGGGTCCTTCTCTGGTCTTCCTCACTCTATGTCCGACGTGACTGTGATGTCATGGAATAGACCACGTCTGGAGTCAGGTGCTTCCTTAGTCCTCAATGCGACCCCCTTGCTCTTTCATTCTCTGAAGAGGTGCTGTGCAGACCCATCCTTTGTTCTCCTGATATCTTTTCTTCTCCTGGCTGCTGCTGCCTTGAACAGTGACGGTGGATGCAATCAAGAAAAAAAGCTAGACAGCTTCAACTCTGTCTCCCATTGTCATGATGTGATTGGTCCATTTGTGAGCATTTTGGTCTTTCTTGGATTGGGTTGTCATTTACCTTTTGTACTATGTTTTTGTTTTCCTGACTGCTGCTGCTGTGAACACTGATGGTGGGTCAGGTGAAAACAAAAGTTCTGACCGCTTGGACATTTTCTGCATTGACCCTCACGTTACCTGCCGATCTGATTGTCGCCATTTTGGTCCCCTTACAAGGAGCCGGGATCCTTACTGAATGCGACAATCCTTCATCTTCATCAGCAAGTCCCTCCGTCTCTCCTCACTCTTCAGAAGCAAGGCTGTGACGTCTGCACAGGGGAGGTTGTTTATAACGCTTCCTCTTAATCTGATCCTGACTCTCCTTCATACGTCCCAGCTATTCTCATGATCCTGTCTGCAGACAGATTGAGAGAGCCCCGTGAGAGGATGAAATTGTGCTGTATAGATTTCCTGATTTCATGCCAGGCAGTCTTCCTTGCTCTGTTCACGCAACTGCTTCTCGATCCTTGTACTGGCTCCAAGTAAGTACGATAAAGTGTTCTGGGATTCTGATTCTTCTCAAGGTCACCCAGAGATTATTTGGTCCACACAGTCCAATGCCTTTGCCTTGTCAATGAGACACAAGTCAGCATCTTTGTGGCGTTTTCTATTTTGAGTGAAATCCACCTGACGTCAGCAATGAGATCCCCTGTTCCATGTCCTCTTCTGATTTCAGCTTGTATTTCTGTCGGTTCCCTCTCTACGTGTAGCTGTAACCAATGAGGGGTGTTTTCTCTCTCTCTCTCTCTTTAAGGATAATTTATGGATGGGACTTACATCTCTCATAAAAACACATGCATCAATTGTACACGGCATATTTGTATACATGCTGTCATCGTTATTTTGTCAACATTTGCTTTTTATTTGAACCCTTGGGATCACCTCTTGTTCAGTCCCGCCAATGGTGGCTCCTTGACAAATTATAAATTTTTATACCTTTCCTCCTATCCATGGTTTGTGTTCTTTGTCTCCCTGGGGTGGGGCCTGGGAGAGGCACACATGTGGTTATGTGTTCATCATAGTTATCAGTTCTTCTTTCTTCCCCTCCTCCCAACCTTCTTCCTCACCTCCCGGTATTGCAACTCTCATTTCTGTTCCTGAAGGTCTATCGGACCTGGACTCCCTGTGCTGACAGCTCTTCTCTGAAGCAGTGTGCATGCTCCAGGTTAGTCCACAATGGAAGGAAGGGCTGGGATCATGATGGTCGGGGGAGAGGCAGCCTCAAGGAAACAGGAATATCCTGGGTTTCATCAGTGCTACACTGGGCTCTGCTTGACCCCAATGTTCCTTGTGACCCTTGTGTGAGTGGACCTTCCATTGTCTACAGGAGAGTTTTGGGTCTCTGCTCTGAATGCTGGGGTTCTCCACAGCATGTTTTTTCTTTGCTGATTTGTTTGAAGTCTTCTGATGCCTGTGACCCCATCCCGTCGACACTCCATGATGGCAAAGGCTACTGTGTTTCTCCCACGGGGACTTTGTTGCTTCTCAGCTAGATGGCTGCTTGCTTATCTTCAAGCCTACATGGCCCCAGATGCTATATTTTTTGATAGCCAGGCATCATCAGCTTTCTTCATCACATTTGCTTTGTCTTCAGGGATTGTGGTGGGAAGGTGAGCATCATGGACTGCCAGGTTATTAGATCAATGTGTTCTTATGTTGAGGGAATGCTTGAGTAGACGTCCAGCCTTCACCTGCTACCTTAATACTGAATCTATAAATATATACACACAGCTCTATTTCCCCACAGCTATATACCAAGATATTTACATATGTACATGCCTGCACTTAGAGCTGCATGAATGCCCTTTGTCTCCTAATACATTCCTCTATTTTCTTTTACTTTCCTTTTGTCCAACTATCATGCTCAAACCTCCATTTGGGTCTCAGTAAATCCTCTTGGTAATATTGCCCTTGATCAAGCCCTAGCACGCCTCTCACAACCTCCTCGCCATCTGTTTTAGGTCATTTATTTTTCCCCACTTCTCCCTCAAAAAGCCACCATAACCAGAATGTGTCTTTGGTACAGAAAAGCGCTTTCACCCCATGGATTCCGGGATAAACCTTACCCAAACAGTAACACCAGTAGCATTGCTATTGAGGGTACAGGGAGGGTGGAAGGGGAGGGAGAGAAAGGGAAAACTGATAACAATGTTGGTTATATAAGGTGGATCAGGTCCCGAAGGGAATGAATAGCAGATGTGGATGAGGTGTGTAAGATATGGAAAAATCATCATACATGAAAATTCACTCAGTGCTCACAGGAGTAGGAGGTTGGCAGTGGTGGTGGTGGTGGGGAAAAAGAGGAGCTGATATCAAAGGGTTGACGTAGAAAGATAAGGTTCTGAAAATGATGACATCATTTCCCCTCCCATTTGTAAGGACATCATTTCCCCTCCCATTTGTAAGGATTCTCTACCTGGGTGCTACAGCTGGTCCTTGAAGGTCTTGAGGGTCTGAGGGTCTTGAAGGTCTGAGGGTTTGGGAAAGCTATCACCATATACCCTACTTAGGCTATGATTCGTCCACTTACACTTGCCCGCTTCAGAGGCAACAACCTGTTGACTGCTTGACTCAGGAGAGGACAGACATTTAATATCTGAGCCCCTGTCCTCAGCCTGGCCAGTCACTAGCACTGTGAGACTGCTCCTCTGTTGGGAAGAGAGGGGGAGGAGGACCCAGATGTTGGAGGGCACGGCAACCAGCTGGGCTCTCCCAGAGTTCTGAGCAGACCCTTCTTTCCATCCACAGGGCAGAACTCCTCTTGCAGCAGACTGACCAGCATGAACAGCAGAAACTCACCCAGGCTCCTGGAGCTGGCCATCCAGAGTGCGTTGCAAAACGAGGCCTCGGTTGTTGATGCTCTGGACTGGCTGCCTGGAGAACTCTTCCCACTCCTGTTCATGGCAGCTGTTTTGGGGGGCCACAGAGAGACGGTGAAGGCCATGGTCGGGGCCTGGCCCTTCTGGCGCCTCCCCCTGGGGTCTCTGCTGGGGCGCTGTGGGTCTAGGTATGACATCTTAAGGGCTGCACTGGATGGTCTGGATATCTTGCTTGTCCCCAATTTTCAACCCAGGAGATTCAAGCTCAAAGTGCTGGATCTACGGGTGAGTACTGACACCAGCTTCTGGCACATGGTGGCAGGAGACCAATCTGCAGCCTCTATGACTGCAGGAGAAGAGTCAGAGTTCACCCAGCCAAGAACGCAGACTCAGGAGAGGGAGAAATCCATGTCAGTACAGCAGCATCGGCACCAGACCCCAGTGCAGGTGCTCATAGACCTGCGCTTTGAGGAAGACGTCCTCTGTGAATTCCTCACTTTCATTATGGCAAGAGTCAAGCAGAGGAAGGATCTGCTGCTCCTGTGCTGTAGGAAGGTGGAGTTTGTTGGGGATGAACCAGAACTCCCTTTGATTGGGCAGGTCCTGGATGTGGTGACTCTGGACTCAGTGCAGGAGGTGGAAGTGCATGACAAATGGGACCTGCGCAGTCTCGTGTCGTTGGTGCCTTTCCTGTCCCGGATGGTCCAGCTACGTACACTCCTTCTCTCTGGGTGCACCCTATATTGCACCCTCCACGGGGAGGAGGATGAAGTGGAGAATCTCCTTGACCAATTCACTTCTCAGCTCCATAACCTCCATCAGCTCCAGCACCTCTTCCTGAAGTTTAACATTTTCTTCAATAACAGTCTCCAGTTGCTGCTCAGGTGCTTGCAGAACCCCTTGGAGACCCTCAGTCTGAATTCCTGCACGCTGTTGGACCCTGACATGACATACCTGTCCTCGTGTCCCTGCACCAGCCAGCTAAGGTTCCTGGATTTAAGTGGTGTGCGCAGGGTGGGCCAGAGTTACGCCTTCCTCCCTGCTCTGCTGAACAGAGTCTCAGCCACCTTGGTCCACCTGGATTTAGCTGACTGTGGCATCCAGGATTCTGACCTCAGAGACTTCATGCCTGCTCTGGGCGCCTGCTCTCAGCTGAGCAACTTGAAGGTCTGTGGAAACCCATTGTCCATGGCTGTCCTCCAGGACCTGCTGGTTCACCTTGTCCCAAGGTGCATGTTTACCTTTTTGAAGCTTCCCGTCCCTCAGCATTGCTATGTGGGTCCTCAAGGAGCTCTGCACCAGGGCACGCTTGAACGGGTGATGGAGGAGGTGAGGTTGATCCTGCAGCCCCGCAGGTACCACTCAGTAGAATTTACTAACCGACTGTGTCACAAGGTTTGTAATGTCATCTGCATTCACCTGGAAAATTAATTCTGTGACCCTCCCCTCCCTTTGGTCATTTCAATCCTAATGTCAATCTCTGGATCTCAGTACCATTTTTGAAAGATTAGTATCTCCTGTCTTAGTGAGGTTCTGATTGGGTTCCTGAGGTTGAAGTCACATTTTCTCTGATGAAGAGGGAGTGTGGGATGAAGACGGGACTTTTCCACGTCATATACTCTGAAATAGTAAGCACGCTATTTGCCAACGTCTAGTGTGGAAGTTAAGTTAGCTATTCTCCCTGAGGCTCCCAGTTATCTGAGGGCTTTGCCTGACTACAGTTTGGATGATGGTTTGCTTCCCTCGAGGCCTGTCGATGGAATTCAGGACCCATTGTCATTGACTCCTTACAAGACAGACTTGTTTTTCTACCCCCAGGAGCCCAAAATCTTTCCTTCCCACATCCCTCTCCACTTAATCACATAGACATCCCTAAGCCATTATCAACATATAGTCCTAAAGACAGCCCCCTCTTGTGACACATCCCGACCAGTGGCAGTAGGACTCATATGTCCCCCATCAGGTTATTTAAACCTGGAAAATTAATGTTCACCCTCTCGCTCTTGCCTCTCTCCTGCATTGAATGCCGGATGCTCTCGACCCCTCTTTCCCAACATGTCATCCCTTCCCCTCCTCTCTCCACACGGACCACCAAGCAGGTGGAGGTGAGCAGGCTACCAAGATGTGATATATTCCTGACTCTTATTGTTTCACGCTCTCTCATGCTCTCTATATCTTTCTTATAATAAATAATAATTATCACTGTGCAACTGCCTATTGAACCCATGATGTATGCATCGAAAGTTGTCCTCTTTTGATATTTGGCACCCACATGTGGGGGATTCAATAGGACAAGGGCTCTTTTGAGTCAAATCCCGTACAACAGATGTACAGCCGCATCAGACTGTGAGGTGAAACTGGGATAATTTTTTTGATTTATTTTTTGTTGAAGTAAGTTTTTAGTCCGAGTGACATATGGGTCAAACAAAGAGTAAGGAGTCGGAATATAACTCCGTTCTTTGCCACCTCTTGAAAAAAAAAAACAAAATATAATCGTAACAAATAAGCAGTTGAAAGAGTTTTTTCAAGTTGTGAAGAGGTTTTATCCTACTTTTCCAGAGTCAGGACCCTTTGAGATAGAGATCTGGGATGAGTTTTATTTAACTTAAGAAAAGCACACAGGGAAGGACCTAGGATCTCCACGCAGGCATGGGACCTGTGGGTCTGGATCAAAGTGGTGCCAGAGCAGCTTCAGGAGGACGAGAAAGAGGATGATTCTCTAGTGAGCAGATTGTGAACTATCCAAATCTGGAAAAGCAAGCGGAAGCCTCTGTGAATGCGTATAAATTAGCCGATGCTACTTTAGAAGGAACGGAAGAAACAGGGATGGAGTTGTAATCTAAGACCTCTGATTCTAAGCAATACCTCTTGGACAAAGGCTATGAGTCCTCAGGACACTGCAGGGCCCTAAGACTTAAAGGTGATAAGGCACTAGAGGTAGGGAATTCCAAGGTCCAAACCGAGGTCGTTAAGCAGACCCAAGAAGTTGCCTTGCTTTCAAAGGTAGAGAAAGCAAAGATGATTAGTTTACATCAGACAAATAAAGAAATTAATTTGCACAGAGATGTGAAATCTAAGCCTGAGTCAGAAGGGGAAATATCGCCCCTGCTAGAGTTTAGTGAAAATGACAGAGATTGTAAAACAATTAAGCAAGATTGTGCTGGAGGGAGAAGTGAGATTACATCTGAAAGAATGCAGATGGAGGGATTGAGTTTCGGAATGGTGGACCTTCAAGAGATACAGGAAGAGAGAACCAGCTCAGAAAATAAAAATATAGAAACAAAGACTGGAAAAGTACCTTTGCTTTCACGAGTGGAGAAAAGCACTCAGGAGATTGAGAATTTAGAACGTCTTGTCCCATCAGCATTATTAACAGACAGCCTCACGGGAGACACCCAAAAGGAATTCACAGTGATTTTCCCATTGACTTGGTTAAAGATCCCAGGCAAGCAGTCAGTGACCATGGTCCTGTTGACCATTGTGTGATGAGCATGATAAGTTTTGGGGGGGAATCTGAGGGTTGGATCCCCACTGACTGGAGAGCCATGGCAGAAACATGTCTCTATCCTAAGGAGTATTTGCAATATCTACTGCTGTGGAAGGAAACAGCCCATTCACAAGCTCGTAGGAATGCTGAGGATCTATTGATACAGGAATTCCTCAATTGAGAGGGGATAAGAGTTATGTCACAAGGCTGAGCCCCGGTGGCGTAGTGGTTGTGCACGGGACTGCGGCCCACTGGGATGGAGGTTCAATTCCGGCTCCCAGGAGCAAAGGCTGAGCCTCCTACTCCCACCACCTGAGGGCAGTGATGCCTAAAAAAAATAAATAAATGAATAACTAAATAAATAAGAGTTATGTCACAGTTGAGTCTCAGTTTTAGTTTTCAGAACAGATTATAGGTCAAGTAAGAGAGGTTTGCTTAAAAGCTTGGGAATTAATAATTCCATCAGAAGCGAGAAAGCCAATTTACATGTATATAAGGCAGAGTGATGAGTCCTATGATGAGTTGTTATTCCGTGTAGAAGACTTTGTTTCTAAGTGTGTCAAAATGTTCATGCGGTGAAAGAAATAGTGCATAAGCTCTCTTATGATTTTTCTAATGAAGTTTGTAAAGACGCTCTGCGTTCTTGTAGAGAACAGGGCATGCTCTTAGATTACATCAGAATATGCAGGGAGGTAGAAGCAAATCAGTATGAGGCCAGTCTCGTGGCGATTGCCCTGGCAGTGTACCCCAAACCTAAAGAAAAGAGCTTCAGTTGTGGAAAGACAGGTCATCTGGGAGTGCAGGACAGGCAAGCCATTTAAACTGGCCTCAGATAAGAGTCTGAAGCCTGAGGCAGAACATGAACCTGGACCACCAAGTTTTAATTTGAAAGTAACTAGATCTGTAAGCAGCTTTAGGAGGAAAACTCATTGGGCAAGTCCATGTCACTCAAAAGAATTGCCACTCGTCAAGTCTTCCTGTCAGAAGAATAGAGAGAAAAACTTGGTCTAAACCCCAGACAACAGAGTTCAGAAGGCAAGGTGTGTGCCTTGGGGACCAAAAGGATTCTTAGAGAGAAATGGCAGGTATAATGCAGCCTCACAGCAGGAGATCAGGCCTAACCAAGCTTTCAAAGGGTCAGCCTGTGTCCTCCCTGCAGTGAGTTTAACTGAGAAAGTGAAGGCTTTCACAGTGAAGGCTCAACAGGGTTGAGGGTTGATTACAACGACAAGGTGTTTATTGAAAGAGTAATACAATTCTTCTCACGAAGATTTAACCTAGGTCCTCAAGGAAATCAAGAAATTTGTATTGGCACTGGAGTTGACCAGAGTTATGAGGAAATGTCAAAAGCTGTAATTAAATAGAAATTATTGAGAGTGGTACCTGGGGTCCACTACCAATGAAAACTACGGTATGCTTATTAGGAAGGGCTAATCTTAATTCTGAAAGTTTTCAGATTGTTTCTAGAATTATTAATCAGGATTATAATGATATATATATAAGGCAGCGATAAAGTCTCCTTTATCATGATTTGCAAAGGAATATTGCTTACGTAAGTTTTTGTTGCCTTGTATTTCTAGAATAAATGTTTTTACTGATCAGAGAACAGTACTAACTTTGACCACCCTGTCTTAAACCAAAGGATCTTTAACAGTGTCATAGTGGAGAAACAACAGCACCCCCACATGGATTTAGAAACTGAAGGGAATGAATTAAATTTACTCCCTCAGGACATTCAGGAGGGACTAAAAAAAACCCAGCTAACTTATGCTAAGTCTTGCATGGAGGGAGTGAGAAAAGTCGCCCACTGTAAACTCTGGCATGATTGTAAAATCCTACAGTATGGAGAGCCTGGAGGGTGATACAACTTAATCGAACCAGTAACTTTACTGGTAAACTTAGAGAGAGAAAAAAAGCCTGTTTGGTAAGTTACTTCTACAGCTAAATAAGTTTGTTAAGAATTTGTGCAGATTTTTAAATCATCCAGAGTTTGATAAAAAGTGATTGGTTAGTTCTCCTACTTCTCGTAGAGCTGACAGACGAAATCTCCATCCCATGACCTGGCATGCTTCACTGATTTGAAATTTCCTGATATTGGTTATAATGTCTTCAAGTCTTTATTATTACTACAGAAGGGGGAGAAGAGGTATATTATGTGCCACAAATTACATCTAATAATTTGTTTAACCAAACAAATTTTCTCCTTATTAAAAATTATAACAAAATTAGGGAAGGCAAATACACATTCACTCCTACAGAGAATGACGATCCTGGAAACCCTGAAGAAGACTGGAATCGTGGTTGAGATCCAGGTCTAATAAGTACTTGGAGAAAGGCCTATATAGCTATATTGTTACAGAATAAAGCTGTTGAACTCTTCTTAGAAAAATGCAACCACGTTTTGAGAAGGAAGAACACAGAAGAGATGGAGAAATCCCTAAATCATAACTCTCTTTCCAGGTTGCTGACACCCCAAAGGGAGGGGTTCTCTCTCTTTATGTGTTCACAGGTCAAGGAGATCATGGAGTTTCCTCCAGCCAGCAAGGCCCAGAAGAGAGGAGAGAAGTTGAACCTGTAATATCATACTGCCATCACTGAAAAAATCCTGAACTTCAAGATCTCCCAGAATCAAGAGGAAGACTATTGCTGCCCTGCTGAGGTGCTTCTTCCATAGCTGATGCTGTCTAGGGGACATTCTGGACCCCTTTCATAATTGAGCATTTTATACAAGAGTGACTGGACTATTTCTACAAATTATTCTTTTGCTGAAAGTTCAAGATTTTGGACTTATTAATTGACGCTACAATATGATTGGAATGTAATTGATTTCTGGGTAACCCTGTATCTGTATAACGTGGCAATCCTGCATTGGGATTTGCTTAGGGAACAGTTATAAGGGTCTAAGGTCTTTACAAAGGTCTTCTTTAGATATTGATCATATTGCCTGATTGGGATTTGATTAGAAAGCCGTTTGGAAGGGATTAAGGAAAACATTTGAGTTGATGATATTGAGCTAAAAAAGCTTATATTCTATACATTCAAAGACAAGCTCAAGGCTTCCCTATTACTAATATTATCAAGAAATTGGTGAACACCTTGGGGGGATTAGATCCATGAGCGTGGATTCAAGCATTTCTCATAGCCCGAGTACCAGTCTTTCAGTGCTGCTCATAGTCGTAATTTTTGTCCAGGCTGTAGCATATCACTTCTATAGGAAGCAAAAGTACATGATGAGAGACCATGTTACCTCTGTTACACTTTTAAATCTTAAGCATAATTTAGAAAGGGAAAATGTGGGAAATCCACTCTAAGGGAAATCAAACTAGGGTGTCTTCCCTGACTATGGCGGGAATGCGGAAGACTTGCATTCCTGGCTGGAAGACCGCCCCACTGGCAGTTGAAGGTGAATGTCCAGGTATGTTTTCCCATGGCGACTGACATCTTCCACGCTTTCCCCTCCTCTTGCTGCTCTGCCTTTGAGTGTGCAAATAATTGACTTTATCTCCCTATTGGAACAGACGTTCATAATTGGGTCCATATTATCATCCCGCTGGGGAATCCTAGCTCTCATATTCTTCACTAATGGGAAATAGGTAGGAGCCGACTTGAGAACCCATGCCTAGATCCAAAAATGTTGATCATAAGCCTGAAATTTTGGCTTTATCAATTATCTATTGCATTATCCTTGACAGCTTTAAATGTATGGGACATAGTCACTTTGTTTCTGAAAATATTTTATATTTAAAGAGAGTGTGTTAGTCCGGGTAGAGTAGAGGGACAAATTTCATAGACACACATATGGATATAAGGAAAAGGTTTATATACAGGAGGAATGGGACATTGAGAAAACATCCCAGTCCAGTCCAGTTCCAAGTCATAAGTCTGATATTAAGCCATATGTCCGATATCAGTCTATAAAGTCTCCTTCCGACTCAGGAAGTCACAGGCCAGTGGGTGCAGAGTCCCGGCGTTGGCAGGGGTCTCCCCATGGCTCCTTGCTTCCAGGACTCAGGGTCCATCAGCAGCATCCAGTGGTGCCAGAAGCAACTCAGCGCTGACAGGAGTCTCCATGTGGCCTCTCCAGCTTCAGAGGTCTGGCTCCATCATAACAAAGCATACGCCGTGTGGCTTCTATGGCTCTTCAGATGCTGCCATCTTGTCTTGCCCATGATTAATCATCTCTGAAACTAACTTCCAACAACTGGGGAAGATAGCTTCTCATCTCCGTGAGGGAAATATCACAAGATTTCCCAGGAGTCTCAGGAGAAAGCCACACCCACATAGAGGCCTCATTGGCTACTCAACGGCTCTCTCCAGATGAACAAGCCAGACTCCACCCCT
Source organism: Nesogale talazaci (assembly GCA_004026705.1). Taxonomy (NCBI): domain Eukaryota; kingdom Metazoa; phylum Chordata; class Mammalia; order Afrosoricida; family Tenrecidae; genus Nesogale; species Nesogale talazaci. The sequence continues at coordinate 70,819 of PVJH01006541.1, read as the reverse complement.
ACATCTTAATCACGAAATTAACATAAGCACATGACCGCCACAGAGAGGTATTGTGGGATGAAGACGGAACTTTTCCACGTCAGATACTCTAAAATATTAAGCAAGCTATTTACCAATATTTAGTGTGCAAGTATCCCCCTAGGAATTTTCATGACCCCACAAATGGGTCATCCCTTTTCCAATTGGCAACAGCCCATGAGTCACTATATATATATATATATATATATATATATATATATATATATATATATCCCATATTTCTTTGTCTTAATAAATCATTTATTTGAGGCTCTCACAGCTCTTCATAACAAAGCATACGCCAAATGTTTCAAGCACCTTTACTTATATGTTACCATCATCCTTTTGAAAACATTTTCCTAATATTTGAACACTTTGTATCTATTCCTCTTATTCCCCCCACTTTACCCTTCCACTCTTGACAAATTATAAAGTATTTTTATTATCGCATCTTACATCATCTGGTGTCTCCTTTACCTCACATTTCTGTTGTTCATCACTTTTGGTAATTCAACAATCATTGTGATTCTTTACCCCATTTCCCCAGCTTCTTTCCCCCAACCTCCATCTTCAACCTACCCTCCTGGATGTGCTTGACTCAAATGGATGAATGTATGGGTTGTGACGAAAGCTGTAAGAGACCACAATAAAATTATTTTCAATTTATTTAGCTTTTAAGCCTTGTATTGTAAGCTCTTATAGATCAAAGCATGACATAGTTCAATCCCATCAAGCAGTATTATACAATTTCCCCCACAGTCAGTTTCATATCCTTATCTTTCTCCTTGAAATCCTTGTATCAACTCCACTTTATCCCCTACTGAGAGGCTTGTCTGTCTGTCACATATTTCGTTTTCCCCCTTACATCTTCCCCCCACCCAACTTCCCCCCTCCCACCATCTTTTCCGAGTATAAAGTGGGCACAAGGAATCCCTGTTCCCAACCTGCCCCTTCTTTCTTGTACAAGTTCCACACGAGGACATTTAAGTGTTTAGCAATGTCCCTATTTCCCATGGCCATCCATGGTTGGTTAGGATCCACACACAGTTCCTTTATTGTAGGAAGCAGAAATTTATTGGTGTTTTGCCCCAACTTTCTGCACCATTTTAGAAGGTTCTCAAAATGGTGCAGCAGGTGTCTGTCCAAGAGCGGGAGGTGGATTGTAGCTGCCACTGCTCAGCCTGAACTGGTTTGCACCTTACATGGGGCAGATGATGCATCTGACCCTCTCACACTCTGGAAACACTTTGCACTTGACTCGTTCCTGCAGGGAGCAGGGGGTGGAATGCCGGACCTCAATCATTGAGTGGAGACAAAGACGTTGCCCCAATGTGTACAAAGAGAGAATTCATTCCCTACAACCAGTCCCCTAGATAGTTCTTTCCACCCAGCCAAACTGGGAAAGAATCGCTGCTGTTGGTGAAAGCCTGACAGATGTTGTAATAGTTTCTTGCAAAATGAGTCTTTGTAAGATAAAACATGCCTGTCTTCCTCTTGTGTCACATGCATGAATTCTATCTTGTATTACTGTATTGCATCATGAACATACGGGTTTACTTGCCTGACTCAATATGAAGAGAGGAAATAGATTATGGTGTTCAGTTCTCCTTCTATCCCTCTCACATCCCGATACCTATTCGGGGCAATGGCTGTGTCTTAATAACTCCCCTAACATAATGGTTCATTATATGTATCCATGTGAGCGGATCGTGACTCCAATAGGCTGGTATTTATGTTAGGATATCAGTTTAGAAGCTCAAGTCCAGTAATGGGCAGTCTTCAGTTATGAATCAAGAGCTGGAGGCTTCAAAACCTTCAGCTTCTCCAGTTGAGAACGATGAGGCCATGTGCTCACATAAAGTTATTAGACAGTGTTAGATAAAAGCACTTTCAATACGGGGCCTTCCAAGCCAGTCAGTCAAGGAACAACTCCCAGAGACAGGCACCATGGTGGGTATCAGGACACTTGGCTTTGAGCGCCTTAAGACATGCTACCAATACGAAAGCGTGGTTCTGAAGGAAACTTGCAAGCGTAGCTATCCTAGCTCTAAAGGATAATACTTAAAAATGATCATTTTTTTCAAATATCTTCGTAACACTGGAATAAATTTTGAATTGTTGTGAGGGTCTCTATTGGCTCTTCCATCTTACAAGCTTGTCAAACCCTGTTCTGGACGATTCGGCCTCCCTCCCTTCCTTCAATGATACACCCAGGCAAGGCTCTCAGGGATTACTGATGGAGGAGGCTGGAGGTACTCCACTTTTCAAGTGACTTTGTCAGAGGTGCACTTAACTGCTTTCTTGCTTACCGATGGCAAGGAATTCAGTGAGACGTCATGTAAGAGGCTTTTCTGCAAATAGATTTTGTCTTCCTCTATCATCCATAGCCTCGTGTAAACATAATGCAAACAGAAACTCAGGTCTGACCTAGAGGAGACGTTGAAGAAGCTTCCTGTTGGGAGTCAGGAACAGAGCTGGGAACCGCTGTGAACGAGGCCAACGGTTGCTTACATAGAGGTTCAAAATGAGGGTGAGGAAAATAACACCCATTCAGGTGTGCTCAAATACGACCTTAAACACATCCCCTGAAGGTCAAGACCCTCTCAGGAACAGATGTGATGAACACTGCTAAGAGGAAACTGGCCTGGGTGAGGGATGACCTCAAACCCTGCAGACATGAAAAGAACAGTTCTCTGTCCTACCAGGTCCTTGGGATTGAGAACAATCTTCCTTGGGCAATGGACACGGTTAATTTTATCATATTCATGGTAGGCTTTATCATCCATGTAACGATCTATAATGTGTTCAATCTAGGTGATAAGTAAGCCAGGTGTAACAGGAATGACTGAGGCTGGGACACTACGCCTCTGATCCCTTGTTAGCCCTGATGAGATCATAGGGAGGGGAGGGTCTTTCTTGGGTACTTGTGATGTCACAAGGTACTCAGTTATAAGAGCCAGCAGACAGAGGAGGACATTGACCACAACCCAGAGATCTCAGCTGGACTAATTGCCTCGGTCAAACTGCAGGTGATGTCCAGTTCCTAGACCCAGTTCCATGACCCAAGGTAATGCTGATGGGAAGCTGCTCGAGTCTGTCCAAGGAAGGTCAGTTACTTGGACGCTGCAACCTGGTCATGGCCCATCCTTCCCCAGACTCAACAGAGGGAACGACCTTGTTCCACTGCCATTGTTTCCTGATGACTTGCTAGCTCTTGAAAGAGTTGATTGTCTAGTTCTTTTTGGGACAGCGACTCCGTGTGTTCTTTCTACCTCTTGATGGTCCCTCCATGTTTCCACCATCACTTGTCTGCCAGGTTGCTGGGCCCTGGGGACTTTTGAGGATAGAAAGTTTGGGGCAGAGTTTCCTTCTGTTGGGCACAGGGGTGCTATCGGTTAGAACTGACCAGGTGGGACCTAAGAGCTACCACATCGTGAGAAATCTCACTCCTAGGTTGTCAAATTTTACTTACTGTTGCTTCTGGTCATCTTCAGTACATTCAGTTTCAGGTATTCTTGAAGGTATTCTCAGTATGTTCCTCAGCTGTCGCTGCACCCTGTGAAGGTATTCTTGTTCATCAGCTGTCATAGCACCATGTGAGCACCTTCTCCAAAAAAGGCATTTCAGATCCATGTTTCCTTTTTTCCTGAACTAGGCAAGAGCCCTCTTGTGACCACTCCACATACAGATGTTGATCCCCAAAGCTCCAAGTGAAAGTCCCGAGGACCCAGGGAGGGGAAGAATCCTGAACCTCTCACTCTTCCCTCTCCCAGATGGAGAGGAATAGGTGTCCCTGAGGACAGACAGCATTAACAGAGAATGAGGAAGGTGGATTTTAGAGAGTTCCCTGAAAGACGAAGACAGCAGTTCCTCACCTGTATGCTGTGACCCCTTTCAGGGTAGAACGACCCTTTCACGGGGGTCACCCAATTCATACCAGTAGCAAAATTATAGTGATGAAGTGGCAGTGAAAATCAGATGAGGGTTGGGTGATGAGCACAGCATGAGGAACTGTATTTAAGGGTGGGGGCATTAGGAAGGTTGAGAAGAACTGGACTAAGACATGCAAACAAGAGAATACAGTTTGTCCTTTTCATTCCTCAGCCAATGGTTCCAAAAGTGCCCTTCTGAACTATCCTTATGACAAAGCTTTTAACAAAGGTGTTTGGAGAAGGTACTCTCCAGATTTGGCTACACTACGGAAAGGCCATACCACAAACAAATCTGTGTTTTAATGGCTGAGTCCACCTTGTTCCTTGGACAAAGTTGGATGTAACTTTGATGGGGTGTTAAACTCATTCCTAATGATCATTTTCTACCAGAAATACGGAATGAAAGTCTCTCTGTCCTCACTGTTTTCACTTTGATGATGGGGCTGGGGCAGCCTATTTCTCTCTAGCACTTCAATTGGCAACCCTGCACTTTATCAAATGTGATGTTCTTCTCCAGGCACAGTTGTCCTGGCACAATGGTCAAAGAATGTAAGACAGTTCTTGCCTCCTTGCTTCTGACAATGCAGTTCAGGTTGTCTTTGTAGCAGTCCATGGTAGTAATGTCAATATCCTTACCCAGGGCCCCCATGGAAACACATGAGTCCTTCTCTGTTCTTCTTACCGGATGTCCAGCTTACAAGTGATGCCATGGAATAGACCATGAATGGAGTTAGGTTCTTCCTTAGTCCTCAGAGTGACACCCTTGCTGTTTGATCCTCTGAAGAGGTGCTGTACAGACAGTGACCTTATAAAATCCACCTTTTGTTCTTCTGACTTCCACCGCCTTGCATATTAGGGTAACTCCAAGCAAGACAAAACTTGGACAGCTTCAACGCTCTCTCCCTTTGTCACGATGTGACGTATTGGTCCATTTGTGAGTGTCTTGGTCTTCCTTGGTTTAAGTTCTCTTCTACCTGTGGCCACACGTTTTTTTGTTCCTGCCTGCTGCTGCCGTGAACACTGAAGGTGGGTCGGGTGAAAGCACAAGCTCTGACCGCGTCAACCTTTTCTGCGTTGACCCTCACATTACCTTTCGGTTCGATGGTCACGATTTTGGTTTTCCTGACATGGAGCTGTGATCCATACTGAAAGCGACAATCCTTCATCTTGACCTTCATGTCCCTCAATCTCTCCTCACTTTTCAGCAGCAAGGCTGTGACATCTGAACAAGGTAGGTTATTTCGGAAGCTTCCTCTGATTCTGAACTCTTCTTCATATCGTCCAGCTACTCTCATGATTCTGTCTGCAGATCGATTGAATGAGCCTGGTGAGAGGATAAACCTCTGACGTGCAGCTTTCCTCGTTTCACAGCAGGCAGTAGTCCTTGTTCTGCTCACACAACTGCTTTTTGATCCATGTACAGGCTGCAAGTAAGTACCACAAAGTGCTCTGGGATTCCGACTCAAACTAATCCACAGGTTATTTGGTCCACACAGTTCAATGCCTTTGCCTTGTCAATGAGACACAAGTAAGCATCTTTGGGGAGTTTTCTATTTTGAGCCCAAATCCATCTGACATCAGCAATGATATCTCATGTTCAACATCCTCTTCTGATTCCAGCTTGCATTTCTTGCACGTCCCTCTCTTTGTGTCGCTGTAACCATTGTTGAAAGTCTCTCTCTCTGTCTCTGTCTCTGTCTCTCTCTCTTTGAAAGATCATTATATGGGGGGGACTTACAGGTCTCATAAAAACACATACATCAAGTGTGCACAGCATATTTGTACGTATGTTGCCATCATTATTTTCTCAATATTTGCTTTTTATTTGAACCCTGGGTATCACATCGTGTTCAGCCCCACCCCTTTGTGGCTCCTTGACAAATTACAAATTTTTAGCATTTTCATACCTCTCCTGGACCGCCATCTCCCTTCCCCATGGTTAGTGTAGTTTGTCTCCCTGGGGTGGAGTCAGAGAGAGGGAGGAGTGTGGTTACGTGTTCTTCTTTCTTCCCCTCCTCCCAACCTTCTTCCTCACCTCCTGGTATTGCTACTCTCATTTCTGTTCCTGAAGGTTTCTCTGACCTGGACTCCCTGTGCTGACAGCTCTTCTCTGACGCAGTGTGCATGCTCCAGGTTAGTCCCAAGTGGAAGGAAGGGCTGGGATCATGATAGTGGGGTGACAGAGGAATATCCAGGGTTTCATCAGTGCTATACTGGGATCTGGTTGACCCAAATGTTCCTTGTGACCCTTGTGTGAGTGGACGTCCCATTGTGGACAGGTGGATTTGGGGTCTCTGCTCTGAACCCTAGAGTTCTCCACAGTATGTTTTATCTTTGTCTGTTTATTTGTTTGGGGGCTTCTGATGCCTGTTACCCAATCCCGTAGACACCCCATGATGGCAAAGGCTACTGTGTTTCTTCCACGGGAGTCTTGTAGCTTCTCAGCTAGATGGCTGCTTGTTTATCTTCAAGCCTATATGGCCCCAGATGCTATATCTTTTGATAGCCAGGCATCATCAGCTTTCTTCATCATATTGGCTTATGTACCTGCCTTGCCTTTAGGGATTATGGTGGGAAGGTGAGCACCAGGGCATCCCAGGTTGATAGACCAAATTGCTCTTCTGTTGAGAGAATGCTTGAGTAGACGTCCAGTCTTCACCTGCTACTTTAATACTAAATCTATAACTATATGGGCACACCTCTATTTCCCCAAGGTTAGATACCAATACATTTACATGTGTACATGCCTGTACTTAGAACTCTAGAAATGCCCTATGTCTCTAATACGTTCCTCTATTTCCTTTTCCTTTCCTCTTGTCCAACAGTCATGTTTAGTCTCAGTAATTCTTCTTGGTAACGTTGCCTTTGATCAAGCTCTAGCACACCGCTCACATCCTCCTTGCTATCAATGTTAGGTCATTTATTTTTCCCTTGTGATGACCCCACTCTTCCCTCACAAATCCGTCGTGACTAGAATATGTCATTGGTACAGAAAATTGCTTTCACCCCATGAATTCCTGGATAAGCCTGGCAGGAACAGTATCAGCTGTAGCATTACTACAGGGAGGGTAAAGTGGGGAGGTCCAAGGGAAAACTGATAACTCTGTTGCATACATAAGCTGTGCATGTGCTCCCAATGGGAAATAGAAACGCTGGTGAAGGGAACACGATATGGAAAAATATGAAAAAAAATGAAATATGAAAAAAAAGAAAATTTACTAAGAGCCCCCAGAAGTAGGAGGTTGTTGGTGCTGGGGAACAAAGAGAAGGTGATATAAAAGGGTTCAAGAAAAATGACAAGGTTCTGAAAATGATGCCTGCAGCATCATTTCCGCTCCCATATGTAAAGACTCTCTAGCTGGGTGCTGCCGCTGGGCCTTTCATCGGACCTGAAGGTCTCTGGGTTTGAGAAAGCCATCACCACAATTAAGCTATGATTGCTGCACCTACACTTGCCCACCTCAGAGGCAACCACCTGTTGACAACTTGACTCAGGAGAGGAGAAGCTTTTAATACCTGAGCCCCTGTCCTCGGCCTCACCAGTCACAAGCACTGTGAGACTGCGCCTCTGTTAGGAGGGGCGGGGGAGGGGGACCCAGATTTTGGAGGGCACGCCAACCAGCTGAGTTCATCCAGAGTTCTGAGCAGACCCCTCTTTCCATCCACAGGGCAGGACTCCTTTGGGAGTATAATGATCAGCGTGACTGGCAGATACCCAACCAGGCTCCTGGACCTGGCCATCCAGAGTGTGTTGCAAAACGAGGCCTCGCTCACGGACGCTCTGGACTGGCTGCCTAGAGAACTCTTCCCACCCCTGTTCATGGCAGCTGTTTTGGGGGGCCACAGAGATACGGTGAAGGCCATGGTCGGGACCTGGCCCTTCCGGCGCCTCCCTCTGGGGATTCTGCTGTGGGATTGTGAGTCTCCCTTGGACATCTTAAGGGCCGCACTGGATGGTCTGGATATCTTGCTTGTCCCCAATTGTGAACCCAGGAGACTCAAGCTCAAAGTGCTAGATTTACGGATGAATACCGACACCAGATTCTGGCACGTGGTGACAGGAGCGCAGTGTGCAGCTTCTATGCCCTCAGCAGAAGAGTCAGAGTTCACCCAGCCAAGAACTCAGACTCAGAAGGGGGAGAAATCCATGTCGGTGGAACAGCATCGGCACCTGACGCCAGTGCAGGTGCTCATAGACCTGCGCTTTGAGGAAGATGTCCCCTGCGAATTCCTCACTCTCGTTGTTACAAGAGTCAATCAGCGGAAGGATCTGCTATTGCTCTGCTGTAGGAAGGTGGAGTTTTGGGGGGGTGAACCACAACTCCCTATCATTGGCCAGGTCCTGGAAATGGTTCCTCTGGACACTGTGCAGGAGGTGGAAGTGCATGGCAGATGGGACCTGCACAATCTCACCTGGTTGGCACCTTTCCTGGCCCGGATGATCCAGTTACGTACACTCCTTCTCTCTGGATGCACCCTGTATTGTTCACTCCATGACGAGGAGGGTGAACTGCAGAATCTAATTGAACAATTCACTTCTCAGTTCCTCGATCTCCATCAGTTCCACCACCTCTTCCTGAAATTTGTCATTCTCTTCAATAACCACCTCCAATTGTTGCTCACAGGCTTGCAGAACCCCTTGGAGACCCTCAGCCTGAGTTACTGCACGCTGTTGGACCCTGACATGACACACCTCTCCTCATGTCCCTCCATCAGCCAGTTAAGGTTCTTGGATTTGTGTGGAGTACGCAGGGGTGGCCACAGTTACGCCTTCCTCCCTGCTCTGCTGAACAGAGTCTCAGCCACCTTGGTCCACCTGGATTTAGCTGACTGTGGCATCCAGGATGCTGAAGTCAGAGACTTGCTGCCTGCTCTAAGCGCCTGCTCTCAGCTGAGAACCTTGAAGCTCTTTGGAAACCCAGTGTCCATGGCTGTGCTCCAGGACCTGCTGGTTTACCTTGTCCCAAGGTGCCTGCTTACCTTTCTAGAGCTTCCCGTCCCTCTGCATTGCTATGTGGGCCCCCAAGGAGCTCTGCACCAGGGCACGCTTGAACGGGTGATGGGGGAGGTGAGGTTGATCCTGCAGCCCCACAGGTACCACTCGGTAGAATTTAATTACCGACTTTGTCGCAAATTTTGTGATGTCATCTGCATTCACCTGGACAATTAATGTCATGCGCCTCCCTTTGGTCATTTCAATCCTAACGTCAACTTCTGGATCTCAACTCCATGGTGAGGTTCTGATTGGGTTCCTGAAGACAAAGTCACATTTGCTCTGATGAAGAGGGAGGTTGGGCGTATGGCTTAAAGAATTTCACTGACGTGACCAGCATGAATAAAGTCAACTGTGGATTGCATTCCATCCATAGTCTACAAGGGATGAAAGTGCAGATAAGCCACCAGGCAACGGCATGTAGATTCCCGCCAGGAAATAAAAGTCAAGAACAAAGTGTATTCCTCTAAACCCAGGCCCCTGCCCTGGAAACATGCAAGGAAGACACCACACAGATGTCATGAAGAGAGGAAGTCTTCCAGTACGGCAGACTCCCGGATGTTGCCATCTAGCTAGACCTTCCCCCATCTTCTTCTCAGAGAGAAACTCCCTGCCTGCCACCGTGCCCTACATTTTTGTTCCCTAAGACTTGTATAGGTGACAATATATGTCTGCTTTCAAAACATGGCATTTGTGGTATTTCTTTCTGCTGTAGTAAGACTACAAAAACCTAAGGATTCCAGCTGTGGCATTGTGTCCATTCACGGGTGTGTCTGTGCAGAGCAGAGCCTGTGCAGCCTCTGCTCAGCAGAAACAGGCATGGAGAATGGGGACCAGGTCTTCATGTCATCCGTGAAGACACCAGAGCTTCAAACTTACATCACTGCCCATCTGTGAAACCCCAGGGACTCATGACTCCACCACATCGATGGGGGAAATGAATCATTGCATATAGAGACACTAAGTCAGACATAACACTTCCCGATGAGCCCCTGAAAGGTTCTTGTGCTAAAAGGCACTGAGGGTGGCCATGGCAGCAAATGCACCAGTGCTGCTAGTAGAAGATGATTTATTATTTCCTACAGCGAATACTTCAATAAGAACTGTAAATGAAGTACACAAAAGCCTTTGGAGTCATAAGAGTTTAAAAATATTAATGAAAATATTAAATAATGTCTTTAAAAAGCATGCAAATAAAACCGTTATTCAAAATACCTATTTCTGCCTTGCTTCTACATTGGAGTTCTCACGTGCAATACTCGTGGCTTCTATCCAAGCAACGTGAGCCATTGTGATTTTTCTTTTCTTTTTTATTAGTAGTGATTTAATATATACAAAACATCCCATATTTCTTTGTCTTAACAAATCATTTATTTGGGGCTCTCGGAGCTCTTCATAACAAAGCATACATCAAAAGTATCCAACACTTTTACTTATATGTTCCCATCATCCTTATTAAAACACTTGAACCCTTTTGTATCAGTTCCTCTTTTTTCCCTCTCTCCTTCACCCTTGCGCTCTTGGCAAATTATATAGTATTGTTATTATCACATCTTTCATCATCCAGTGTCTCCTTTACCCCACATTTCTGATGTTCGTCCCTTACGGCCAGAGGGTAATTCAACAATCATTGTGATTCTTTACCCCATTTCTCCAGCTTCTCCCCTCCTCCCCCCACCCCAAACTCCATCTTCAACCTACCCTCATGGTATCACTTCACAGATTATAGTTCTTTAGGGGGTGATCTTTCCTGGATTCTGTGTGTGGAGAGCTTTTATCTGTATCAGCGTACATGGGAGAGTCTAGCTGAGAAACCCACCACCTACAACGTGCTTCAAGACAACGTTGGCTTTGTCGTGAGAAATATATATCTCACAATATAATGACATAGTGTTTTGTGATTAAACACCGTGTTCATTGTGCTCAATTTGTAACCATGAAAATACGTCCTGCATGGCAGATACTGACATGATGATTCACACCAGTAGCAAAACTAAAGTTATGAAGCAGCAATGAAAATAGTTTGATGGCTGGGGGGTCACTACAACCTCAGGAGCTGCAGGAAAGGGTCATGGCATCATGACGGTTGAGGACCCCTGATCTAACACCAACAACAAAAGATGGCATTCTTCAGTGTTGTAGTTTTTCTAAAAAGAAAGAGAACTAAATACCATGGATGTATATCTTGGAAGACCATCATTTGTCTTGTCTCTAGTGCACATGGTAGGAGGTAGAAATGGAGGCCAGCATTGTAGGCACTGCCTGTGTTTCTGTCTTAAAAGGAGGTGGGGGGATTCCCTGGCTTCATCAGCTCCAGTACAGGGCCCAGCTGCACTATTTCCACAATCTCCTCAAGAATGCCAGGTTAAGGACATCTCCAAGGAATTCCTTCATATCCCAGGACAGGTGGGGCAGATCTCCATCTGCTTGAACTCTTCAGTGAGGTAGGTAAGCCATCCGCCTGGCATTTTTCCTGACCATACTCATGGGACAGCACTTTTCCAGTGGTTGATAACCCATGAGTCCATAAGGACTTGTACTGAAGCCCTTTTCAGCCTGAGTCCTGGGTCAGATGCCTCTGACTCCTCTGATGAACTCACAGAGGCAGTGTCCTGGCGTCCAGTCCACTTACTCTGGAAGTTAGTGTCAGTTTCAGCTGTAAATCCACCATGTAAACTTCGCATGTCCTGTGCTGATCCTTGTGGAAAAGCATATCAAGAGGAGGGAGTGCAGCCTTTAGGATGTCAGGGAGAGACTGACAGTCCTCCATCAGCGCTCCAGGGGGAAACGGAAGAAGGACCATGATGGAGCTGACTGTGAGTCCAGGACTCTGACCCGGGCACCTGGCAGCCCACTCTGAGCCCTGGCTCGCAGGTGAGAATGTTCATGCTCTGTGGAAACCCAAGGTCCATGGCTGTCCTGCAGCACCTGCGGGCTCTCAGTATCCCAAGGTTCAAGTTCAGCGTTCTACAGCTGCCTGTCCTCTGCTTGACTATGTGCCCCCCCCCCAGGAACTCTCCACTGTGGTGCACTGGGGGAGCTGATGATGATCCTGCAGGCCCAGAAGTCCCACTCCATGAGCTTTGCTGACAGGACTTTTGGCAATTTTTGTGCTGCAATTTGCATGCAGCTGGAAAACTAGTGCCATGACTGTCTTTTTTGCCACCCATTCTCAGTCATCTTCACTTCTGCCTCTGGATCTCAAGGATGTTTTTGAAAGGGGGGTGATTCCTGATTTCCGTGGTTTCCGTGGAATTCACAAGCATCCTGCACCATTTGCCATGATCAAGGAGGAGTTTGGGAGCAGTGGTCAGAGGTTGCATCTGACATGATCAGTCTGACTGAAGTCAACCCTTCTTTGTAATCAGGCAAGATGGAAGCCAAGACACAAGGAGGTCTGCTGAGACTGTAGGTGCCCTTGATGTGGCAGAGAGACAGAGACCTCCCCCACCTCCTACTGGAAAAGAAACCCACTGCCAACCATCCTGCCTTACACCATTTTTTCCTACCACTTGCCCTAGGAGACAATAAATTTACCTTTGTAAAATTATCCACGTGTGGCATTCATTTCTCCTCTAGGAGGACTGAAAATCTGTAGATGGTCTTAGAGTGAATTCTTTGCTGTCATGACATGGACAGGGGTTACTGGACTTAGCAGAAACTGGCACCCAGAATTGGGGATACCGGTCACCCCTCCACATCTGTCCCCCATCACCACCTATGCAGCCCTTTTAGGCCATCTTCTAGATACACGATGCTTTGTGATTTGTGCCCACTTGGCTGGACAGTTTCTCAGTGATGTCATGATGCTCTTGTTGGACTTCTGCTGGACCCATCTTGAATGAGCCCAGGTGTGTTAGGTAGGAAGTATTTCTACTATGTCACCTTGGAATTCACTCTAAGACCTACTATGTCACCTTTGCACAGGCCTGAGCACCAGGCCCATCAGTTGTTTCTCTCAGGAAACACAAGGCTATCTACTGCAGGAAAGGTCTCCAGCCCTCTCTTAGACAGATTATCCTGACTTGGGATGTCCCCTTTTTGGGGTCAAAGTGACAGGTCATGATTTTTTTTTGGCATCACTGCCCTCTGGTGGTCGTGGGAGCCACCCAGCCTTGCTGCTGCTGGATTTGAACCGCCAAGCCCATGGGCCGCAGTCCCCGCACTCAACCACTACGCCCCTGGGGCTCAGCCCGGGTCATGATTTTTTATAGTTTGCCAGGTATTTATTAATGTAAGCCTTGGAGTTCTGGCAGCAGGCATTCTGGGCTCTGTGCTGGTCTGTCAGCTGGGCCCTGGGCCTTCAAGCCACCACTTCTTCTATGCTGAGAGATGAGGCCGTGTCTCTATAGACATGTGCCATGGTGTTTCCCCAGCTGGGTGACATTGCACCCACAGAGGGGGACCATGATGATCCACTGAGCTACAAAAGCACATGCCTCTACTTGTTCCTGGATGATGGGTCATCGTGCAAACATTTCCCTTGTCCTGGAGGTGCTGAGTCATTTTATGCTGGAGAGAGGCTGGTCTACAGACCAAGTTTAGCATCCTGTGTGTTACCGCCCAGAGAAACCTAGGCAAGAACTCTTCTCTGTCCCACAGGCTCTCTCCAAGCTGGAAAGCACTCCGTGGCCAGGGGGTTTGGTTTCTTGTATCTTTTAATGGTAGAATTTGGCATCTAATGACCTCCTGCATGATGAGTCCCCGTGACAAGTAAGGTAATGTCACAGCATCCAGGGCGGGACCCCATATTCCTCAACCAGTCACTGCCCTGATGGAGCCTTAGAGGGGCGTTTCCCTTGGGCTGGGACAGCAGCCTTGGTTGTATCACAAGGAACTCCCAGGGACCCAAGCAGCAGAGAGGAGGAAACTCACTAAAAACAGGGGGATGAGCTGGACCCACGTGCTTCTGTGCACCTGCCATACGTGTCAGGTTCCTGGCCACATTTTCTGGACACACGGTAAGGCTGAGGGGAAGTCACTCAGGGCTCTCCATGGCTGTGGCAAAGTGGTCAGGGTCCGTCCTTCTCCAGAGTCAGCAGAGAAGCAGCTCTTGTCCCCTGACATTGTTCCTGGATTATTTGCTAGCTCTTGAGAGGGCGGAATGTCTCCTTCTCTTCGGGACAGCCTCCCTGCGAGTTCCTTCCATCCTGGGATGGACCGTCCGTCTCTCAAGCATCACTTCTTCGTCAGCTTGTGGTGCTGTTGTGCTGATAAGGATGGCACAAGGCAGGGCAGTGTTCCCTTCTCTTGTGCATCATTGGGTTCCCGCGGGCCAGGACAGACTGAATGGTATAGAATAGCAACAATATCTTGATCCATTGGGTTTCTAAAGCCTCAACATTTCCACCTAAGGCTTAAAAATTTTTCCCCTGCCAGTACTTTCAGCTACCGATATTCTTGAATTCTAGGTTCAGGGAGTCTCGGTGTGTTCTTCAGTTCTGTCTGTGCACCGCGTCAGGACCTGCACTCGCAGGCATTTCTCACCCAGCTCTCCTTTCCTCTTGAACCATAGATAAGTTCTTCTATGAGTGATGCACTTTCAATGACTGACCCTGAAGCTCCAAGGGAAAGTCACAGAAACACAGGGAGAGGCAGCAGCCTTGAACAGAGCACTGCAATGTTTCTGGTAGGGAGGAGAAATTTGCCCCTGGAACAAGGACAGAGGGACAGATAAAGCAGGAGCTTACACTAAGAAGAAGCAAGGCAGCCCTATGGGTGTCCCATAAACAAGACATGAACAAGACAGAGAGGTGCCTTTTGTGCTCACTTCTGAAGTGAAGACTCAAGGAAGTTCCCTCCTGACTGTCCTCAGGACAAGGTTTCCAGCAAAGATCTTTGCAGATGCTACTGTCTAGGGTTTAGCTCCTCCACTGAAGAGACAAACTACACGCAGGTCTGCGTCTCCAAGGCCCTGTCTACATTGTTCCTTAGACTAGGTCAGGCATAGTTTGGATGGGTTGTCAGCCCCATTCCTATCTCTCAACTCTCCACCATGTGAATGGGATGACATTCTTTGCCCTCACTGTTTTAACATAGATGATTGTACCGTGGGGAGCATAATGCAATATAATATTTTATTTTACCTTCTCAAGTTGCTCTTTGAGATTTTCATTTCAGATTTCTCCCAGCATCATTTCTTCCATTGGCTTTCACGACTCAACAACCAGGAGCGGGCTTCAGGGTCCCACGTGATGTCCACCTTGATCATTCTTTTCTGTCTTGTGAACAACTCTTTCCTGTCTGCAGGTCGGACGTTCTTGATGTCATCCCACAGCAGGCTCAGTTTCCTCTCCTTCCTCTTCCATTCACCACTTTTCTCTTGAGATGGTCATTAACTCCATGGCCATTTATCTAAGGTTGCATTGGGGTTCTCATGCACTTCTTTAAATTCCTTCAACTTGGACTTGAATTTAGGGTGAGCAAATGACTCTTTCACAGTCAGCCCCAGCTTCCTTTGGACTGCTAATAAGGGGTGTCACCCATAGTAAGCTTGTGCAGGACAAAAGGAAACACTTCATGATGCAGTGTCATCCTCCCAGGGTGCCTATGTGAACCTGCTGAGGCAGCCCCCGTGCCAATCCAACACCCTCCCCTTTACCGCACATGAGGTCCTTCTCCAGTGTGCTTGTGTAGAGAGAGGGTATGATCAGAGGGCACAGGTATTACCATATTAATATATATACATAGGCCAATGCTTCTAATGTTATGAACATATTTACATATATGAACAGGTATGTTTATATAGCAATTCATAGCTTTGCTTCCTGGATCTTTCCTCTGTTTCCTTTTACCTTCCCCCTGTCCCACGATGAAACTCATTCTTCTTCTGTCTCTTAGGGAGTCCTCTCAGTTAAGGTCCTATTGCTCTGACACAGACAGAAATCGGTGTCAGACATGAAAGAAAAAAAAACCCTTTATAAATAATCACAGGTTCATGAGGGAGAGAGGATGTAAGAGGTCGGAAATAAGCTGATACCAAGGGCTCGGTGAGAAAGAAAATGTTGGAAAATGATGATGGCAACATCGATCAATATGTGCTCGACCCAAATGGATGAATGCATGGATTGTTGACAATTGCTGTAAGGTTCCACAATAAAATTATTTTCAATTTAGTTTTTAAGCATTTTATTTGGAGCTCTTACAGATAGCATCACATGACATAGTGCAATCACATCAAGCAGTATTATACAATTTCCCCCACAGTCAGTTTCAACCCCTTTACTGTTTTCTTGAACTCCTTGATATCAGCTCCTCTTTATTCCCCCCCCATAGGTTTATCTGTCTGTCATATCTTCCCCCTCCCCACATCTTTCCTGAGTATAAAGCAAACATGACAAGTCCCTGTTCCCACACTTCTCCCTTGTTTCTTGCACAAGTTGCACACGAGGACATTCAAGGGTTTAGGAATGTCCCTATTTCTCATGGATATCTTTTTTTTTTACCTTTTTTTTTTTTTTTTTAGGCATCACTGCCCTGGTGGTGGGAGTAGGAGGCCCAGCCTTTGCTCCTGGGAGCCGGAATCGAACCTCCATGCCAGTGGGCCACAGTCCCGCGCACAACCACTACGCCACCGGGGCTCAGCCTCTCATGGATATCCATGGTTGGTTAGTGTCCGCACAGAGTCCCTTCATTGTAGGAAGCAGAACTTTACGGGAGTTGTGCCCCAACTTTCTCCTTTTTAGAAAGTTCTCAAAAATGGCGCAGCAGGTGTCTGTGCAAGAGCGGGAGTGGAGTGTAGACGCAATCTGCTCAGCCTGAAATGGTTTCCACCTTAGGTGGGCCAGCTGGTGCACCTGAGCCTCTCACACTGTGGAAACACTTTGCACTTGACCCATTCCTGCAGGGAGCAGGGGGTGGAATGCTGAGAATCAGTCCTTGAGTGGAGATGAACATTTTGCCCAAATGTGAGCAAAGAGAGAAGCCATGCTCCATAGTTGGTCCCCCTTGGGTGTGGTTTTCTGCTTTCTTGCTTACATATCCCAAGGAATCCAGTGGGGCTTCCTGCAAGAGGCTTTTCTGCAAATAGATTTGGACTGTCTCTCTCATCTATAGTTCCTGCAAACTTAATGCAAACAGAATCTCAGCTCTGACCTAGAGGAGATGTTGAAGAAGCTTCTTAGTGGGAGTCAGGAACAGATCTGGGAACCACTGTGAAAGAGGCCAACAGTTGCTTAAATAGAGGTTCAAATGAGGATTAGGAAACTAATACCCATGCAGGTGTACTCAAACATGACCTTAAGTAAATCCCCTGAAGGTCAAGACTCAGGAGCAGACATGATGAATACTAGTAAGAGCAAACCGGCTGAGGGATGACCTCAACCCTGCAGGCATCAAGGGAACAGTTCTCTGTCCCACAGGGTCATTGTGAGTGAGAACAGACTCCTTGGACAGTGGGTCTGCTTCATTTGATCATATTCATGGTAGGCTTTATTCCCCTTGTAATGATGTATAATGTGGTGAGCCTAGGTGATAAGTAAGCCAGGTGTCACAGTAATGACTGAGGCTGGGGCTGGGGCACTAAGCCTCTGATCCCTTCCCAGCCCTGATGAGATGGTAGGGAGGGAGGGCACTGGGGTCTTTCTTTGGTACTTGTGATGTCACAAGGGATTCCGTTATAAGAGCCAGCAGACAGAGGAAGTCATTGACCACAACCCAGGGAGCTGAGCTGCACTAATTGCTTCTGTGGACCTGCAGGTGATGCCCAGTTCCTTGACCCAGGGTAAAGTTGGTGGGAAGATGCTCGAGGCTGTCCAAGGAAGGTCAGTTACTTGGACATTGCACAGTGGTCATGGCCCGTCCTTCCCCAGACTCAACAGAGGGAACAGTCTTGTCCTACTGACACTATTTCCTGATTTCTTCCTAGCTCTTGAAAGTATTGAGTGTCTAGTTCTTGGGACAGTGACTCTGTGTGTTCCTTCCACTTTTGATAGTCCCTCCATCTTTCCATCATCAATTGTCTGCCAGCTGCCATGCCCTGGGAGCTGATGAGTATAGAAAGGTTGGGGCCGAGTTTCCTTGTGTTGGGCACAGGGACGCTATGGGTCATAAATGAGCAGCTGGGACCGAAGAGCTACCACATCGTGAGAAATCTCGCTCCTAGGTTATCAAATTTTACTTACTGTTGTTTCTGGTCATCTTCAGTACATTCAGTTTCAGGTATTCTTGAAGGTCTTCTCAGTATGTGCCTCAGCTGTCGCTGCACCCTGTGAGCACCTTCTCCCAAAAAGCCTTTCAGATCCATCTCTCCTTTCCTCCTGAACCAGGCAAGAGCTCTACTGCGAATACTCCACATATAGCTTTGATCCCTAGCGCTCCACGTGAAAGACACAAGGACACATGGAGGGGACGAATCCTGAGCCTCTCACTCTTCCCTTAACCAGATGGAGAGGAATAGGTTTCCATGGGGACAGACAGCAGGAGCAGAGAATAAGGAAGGTGGACTTCAGGGAGATCCCTGATTGACTAAGACAGCAGTTCTCCACCTCTGTGCTGTGAACCCTTTTGGGGTAGGTGACCCTTTCACAGGGGTCACTCAATTCATACCAGCCACAAAATTACAGTGATGAAGTAGCAACGAAAATAATTTTATGGTTGGGTGGTGACCACAGGGTCACCTACCCCAAAAGGGTTCACAACTGTTTTAAAGGGTGGAGGCATTAGGCGGTTTGAGAACCACTGGACAAAGACATGCAACTGAGAGAATGTATTTTATCCTTTTCATTCATAACCCTCTGGCCCCCAAAGTCCCCTTCTGACTATCCTTTTTTTAAAAAAATCATTTTATTGGGGCTCATACATCTCTTTTCATCATACATAGTTCAATACATAGTTACATATACTGTGCCAAGCACCCCCACTTGCCTGCCCTCAACATTCTCCCAACATCTGCCTTTCCACTTGGGCCCTTGATATGAGCCCCCCTTCCTTCCCCCTCCAATCTTTCCCCCTGCCCCCCAGTCCTCATTACTCTGCAATATTATTGTTTTGTCATATCTTACACTGCCTGACATCTCCCCCTGCCCACTCCTCCCTATGTCCATCCTCCAGATAGGAGACAGTCTGCAGATCCCCACAGCTGGCTTCCTCTCTTTACCCCACCCACCCTGCACCCATCCGGCAACTCCACTCCCACCACTGACCCCGAGGGGTTCATGCACCCCGAGTTCCCTGCGTTTCCAGCTCCCATCTCTGCCAGTGCACCTCCTCCAGTCCAGCTGGAACTGCAGGGCAGAGTTGGGACTGTGGTGTTCAGAGGAAGGAAATCTTCAGGAAATAGAGGAAGGTTTTATGCTTCATTGCTACTTCACTGGCCCTTGACTGACCCAGCTCCTCCCCATGACTCCCCTGTAAGGGGGTGTCCAATTGCCCACAAGTGGGCTTTGGGTCCCCACCCTGCTCCTCCTCATTCTTACTGATTTAATCCTTGTTCTTTGATGTTTGATGTCTGCTCCCATCGATCCCTCTTGATCACACAGGTGGGTGCACTTCATCTATGTAGGCTTTGCTATTTCTGCACTGGATGGCCCCTTGTTCACCTTCTAGCCTTTAAGATCCCAGCTACTTTATCGTTTGGTGGCTGGGCACCATCAGTTTCCTCGGCTCCCTGACTATCCTTAGAGCAAAGCTTTTAACCAAGGTCTTTGGAGAAGTTACTCTCCAGATTTAGCTACACTATGGAAAGGTCGTGCCACAATCAAATCGGTGTTTTAATGGCTAGGTCCACATTGTTCCTTGGACTAGGTCATGTGTAGCTTTGATGGGGTGTTCACCTCATTCCAATCTATCCTTTTCTAACAGAAATACAGAATGAAATTCTCTTTGTCCTCACTGTTAAGACTTTGAGAATGGGGCCAGGGCAGCCTATTCCTCTAGAACAGTTGAATTTGCGTCCCTGCACTTTGTCAAACATGATGTCCTTCTCCAGGCACAGTTCTCCTGACAAAATGGCCAAAGAATGTAAGACAATTCTTGCCTCTAAGGAGCACTTGGCTTTGCTTCTTATCAGACCGCTTAGTTCATCCTTATCGCAGTCCATGGTAAGGTCAATATTCTTACCCAGCACCACAATGCAAACACGTGGTACCTTCTCTGGTCTTCCTCGCTGTATGTCCAACTTGCAGGTGATGCCATGGAAAAGACCTGGCTGGAGTCAGACACTTCGTTAGCTCCTAGCTCTAAAGGGTAATATTTAAAAATGAGCCTTTTGTCCAAATAGCTTCATAATACTGGAGTCATTCTTGACTTGTTGTGTGGGTCTCTATTGGCTCTCCCATCTCCTAATCTTGTCAAATTCTGCTCTGGACGATGCAGCCTCCATTTCTTCCATCAATGATACACCCAGGCAAGGCTCTCAGGGATTACTGCCCCCCCACCACCCCACCCCGGGGATGGAATCCACTGTCCAAGTGACTTTGCCAAAGGGTGCGGTTATCTGCTTTCTTGCTTACTGATCCCAAGGAATTCGATGAGGCTTAATCTAAGAGGCCATTCTGCAAGTAGATCTGGGTTCTCCATCATCTACGGCCTCATGAAAACTTAATGCAAACAGAATCTCAACGCGTGGTTTTCTCTCCCTGCAAGCTCTGGCATCCCCCAGATTTGTGAGAAGGCTCCTCTTTCATCTGCTCCAGACTTCTTCAGTCAGTAATAGGAAGCGGTCATGTCTCCTCTTGATCTCCTCTTCGTCACTCCCACTTCTAAACAAGCAGCCTGACCTCTGACCTACCCTCTCGATTTCACCCGCCAATGGACTCACTAGAGTCCAGCCCAGACTGAATTGTGAGCCTTGTTGGCTCCTGCAACTGTGAGTTGAAGTCCAGACCAACACGAAAACTCTCTAAATGGGTTTGAAGAGCAAATGGAGGAGGGAACCAGAGTTTGGAGGGCTGGAGTCCACAGCTTGGCTTTGCTGGAAGTCTGAGCTGACCCATGTTACCAACTACAGATCAGGATTCCTCTGGGAGCAGATGGGTGGTCATGATCCCACCTGGGCTGCTGGGCCTTGCCTTCCAGAGTGTGCTGCACAATGAGACCCCAGTCCTTGTCTCTCTGGAGTGGATGTCCATACTTCTCTTCTACATGCAGGAGTCATCGGGAAACACAGATAGACAGTGACTAGTATGGTGGGGTCCTGGTCCTTCATCTGACTCTCCCTGAGTGCTTCCTTGAAGTCTGGGTGTTCTCTCCAGGATATCTTTAAGGCTGTTCTTCAGGTTGTTGATATTCTGCTTGCCAGCAAGGTTCCACCTACAAGATGCGAACTAAAAGCAGCAGATTGATGGCTGAACATGGACAGCATCTCTGAAATGTGTTGTCTGGAACCAGAGCCCTGGTTTCTGTGACTTCATCACAGGGAATCCTGCTCAGAGGACAAGCCTCAGCTTTTGGTCTCCATAGAGGTACTGTGGCAGTCATGTGCTTATGTTAATTTTATGATATTATAATTTATAATTTTATAATTGAAATGTAGGGGTGGAGTCTGGCCTGTTAATTAGGAGAAAGCCATTGAGTAGCCAATGAGGCCTTTGTGTAGGCATGGCTTTCACCTGAGACTCCTGGGAAATCTCGTGGTATTCCCCTCGTGAATATGAGAAGCTATCTCCCCCAGTTGTTGGGAGTTAGTTTCAGAGACGATTAATCACAGACAGGCTGGCAGCGTCAGAGAAGTTGGAGGAGCCGGCGGAGAGACCACGTGGCTTTGCCCTGATGAAGACAAACATATGAAGCTGGAGTGGCATGCTGTTGATGGACCTGAGCCCTGGAAGCGAGGAGCCATGGGGAGACCCCTGCCAGCGCCAGAATTCTGCACCCACTGACCTGTGACTTCCTGAGTCAGAAGCAGACTTTATAGACTGACTTCGGGCATATGGGTTATTATTGGACTTATGACTTTGCACTGGACTGGATTGGGACACCTTCTTAGGGTCACATTTCTTTTGTATATAAACCCTTTCCTTATACCTATATGCGTGTCTCTGGAATTTGTTCCTCTAGTCTACCCGGACTGACACAGGTACTCACTGCTGTCTGCTTTCAGAAAAGCATCCCTTGCTCACCTGTTTTCATTGAAAGCGTCAAGTACGAAAGGCTCGGGCTCCCTGTGCTATAGCTGGCATTCCTAGGCGCTCTGACTTACCCCTCTATTATGGAGGAGATCCTGAATGGGGGCCAACTGGATTCTGTCCAGGAGGTGGGATGGCTTTGCAGAAGAGACCTGCACAGCCTCACCTGGTTTGCTTCCAACCTGCCTGAGAGGGGTTAACTGATCATTCTGCAACTATCTGGAATGACCCTAAATTGCATGGGATCATATAGGCAGCACGAGGCGGAGAAGCGACTTGAAAAACGGACCTCTCACTGCCTGGGCTTGTATCAGCTCCAGCACCTCTTTCTGGAATCTGTCTTCTCCCTTCATCACGACCTTTCCCAGGTGCTTAGATGCTGGAGAACCCTGTGGATTCCCTCACTGTGGCAGTCATGTGCTTATGTTCATTTTATGATTGAGATGTAAGGGTGGAGTCTAGCCTATTCATCTGGAGATAGCCATTGAGTAGCCAATGAGGCCTCTATATGGGCATGGCTTTCTCCTGAGACTTTTGGGAAATCTCGTGATATTTCCCTCATGGAGATGAGAAGCTATCTCCCTAGTTGTTGGGGGTTAGTCTCAGAGATGATGAATCATGGACAAGACAAGATGGCAGCGTCTGAGAAGCTGGAGGAGCCGGCGGAGAGACCACACAGCTTTGCCCTGATGGAGCCAGACCTCTGCCAGCGATGAGTTGCTTCTGCTGTTGATGGACCCTGAGCCTTGGAAGCAAGGAGTCATGTGGAGACCCCTGCCAGTGCCGGGATTCTGCACCCACTGACCTGTGACTTCGTGAGTCGGAAGGAGACTTTATAGACTGATTTCGGGCATATGGGTTAATATCTGACTTATGACTTTGAATTGGACTGGGCTCAATGTCCTGTTTTTCTCATATATAAACCTTTTCCTTATATCTAGAAGCGTGTCTATGAAATGTGTTCCTCTAGTCTACCTGGACTAACACACTCACCTCAACATACTGTCTGCTTTTGGACACTGACCTGACAAACCTGCCCCTGGCCTGAGTGGCGCCAGTCACCTACCTGTCTAAGATCCCTGGATGTGGGTGGGGTCTTCAGAGCGGACTCAAGGGAAGCATTCCTCCCAAGTCTGCCGGAGTGGCTGCCAGCCACCCTGATCCACCTGAACTTAACCGGCCATGGTATCAATGACTCTGAGCTCAGATTTTTGCAGCTTGTCAAGGGCTGCTGCTCCCAGCTCACCACCTGGCAGGTTTTTGTGAAGACCCAGTCTCCGTGGAAATGCTTTAGGCCAGCTGCTTCAAAGTGGAAAGCCCCGCTTCCGGAACTCGCTGTCCCTCAGCATTGCTAGGTGGGTCCCCAAGGTTCTCTGCACTGGTGCAGGTAATGCAGAAGCCAGGCCCGACCCTGCAGCCTAGCACATGCCTCCATGTGTGCTTTGCTCACAAGAGTTGTAAGAGAGCTTGGGGGGGGGGGATGCAGTTCATGTTATTCGCTTCTTTTTTAAACCTCGCCTTCTCAATGCTAATCTCTGCTTCTCAATTACTCTACCACCTCTAAGTCATGTTGCCAATGCATATGGAATCATTTGGGATCAAGTTCATGAGCATTGGTTTGCCTTTGCTATGATAAAATGGCCATTGGAAGGCTAACATTATAGGATGCATCTGACATCGCCGGGCTGACCCAAGCCGACCCTGGCTGGTTTCACATCTCTGTCTTCCCCCAGGCATGGAAAGAAAGAGAGTCCAGCAGACAGAGGATGCTGAGTCCTTTCAGGAAAGGCCAGGCAGGTGCAGGGCTTGTCCTTGGAAACCCAGGTCTCCGACCTGGGAACCTTCTGAACTTAGTAGCATATGGATGTCAAGACATGTGTTGTCATTTAGGAAACACTTTGCGGGTTGTGTATGGGCCACACCAGGCAGCCCCTTGGACTGAGCAGTTCCCTGGACCGGGCAGCCCCCGTGGGCCAGGCAGCCCCTTGCACCCCTTTTGTGTCAGCCTCACCAGAAAAGAGATGAACAGCCTGGTGAACTTGGCAAACCCTTCCTCTGGCATTTCACAGAGCTTATCTCTCCGAAGGGCACAGCCCCTTCACAGAACGTATCTCTCAGTGCTGAGTCTGTACAGTCTCTTCCCTCAGTGCTCCAGGATGCGGATCTGTGTCCTCACAAACCATAGCCTGACTCAGATCCTGCAACTGCAACATCAGAAAGCCTCGTCCCCTTATTGGTACATATGTCCTTGGCTCAAGCCCTATATATATGTGCCCCAATACAGGGGCGGCTTTCCTGGCCTAACTCTTCGGCCATGGGACCGCCCAGGAGCTCAAGATGCTCCTGTCTCTCTCTCTCTCTCTCTCTGCTGCCCCTTCCCTTCCCAAAGTCCTTCGTTACCGCCAATAAAGTGTATCCTCTTCATCCCTAACTGAGCTCCATCTCCTTCCTGCGGCTCCGTCTTTACCTCTCAGGTTGTACCTTTTCCCTAGTGGCCTTGGGAAGCAAGTGCTGGACAAGTCAGCACAAACTTTATACACAGCTCCCCTCAGGTGCTCCACAGAGGACAGCCAAGATTGATGACCTCAGGAAGCCTAGACTTCATTTACTTGCTGTACACAGCCGCCACGGGATATAGAATTGGAGGCTGGTTATCCCCTCTCTCTGCACACTCTGTCTTGGCAGCTGCCCTTGGTCACGACTTTTCTGAGGCATATCTCGTCTCCTTGGATGGGCCAGGATTTCCAGTAATTGGGCCATCTTGTAATGTTGCACATTTGGGAGCCCTAATGGTTAAATGGCTTCTGGGCTGGGCAATTATCTGGAAGGTGGATAGTGGAAACCCAGTTCTCTCCATCCTTGAAATACAGGACCTTCTACTCTCATAAAGGTTTAGATGCTGGGAATCCCCGGGGGCAGGGCTTGTCTGTCCTATAAGGGTGATGTGAGTTAAAGTAGAATACAAGGCTGTTTGTGTTTTGTTTTGTTTTTAAGAATGTAATTTGCCCAAATCCCATCAATAGGTGAGGTGACATCTTTTGCAGAGGGATTACAAGGAGGAGATGAGTCAGTTAAGATACAAGGTAGGAGCTATGAAATATGCAACCTTCCTCTAGTTCCCATGCTGACTCCCACTCACTATCATGACCCCAATTCTACCACATAAATCCAGCTAGACCAGGAGACGTACAGTGAAGTTGGAAACATAGGAAACTTAGGATAGATGATCCATCAAGACTAGTGATGGGAGTGGTAATACCAGGAGAGTGGGGGAATGGAGGAATGGAGAGGGAGAGCCAACTTCAGGGATCTGCACATAGCCTCCTCTCTGGGGCATGGACAACAGGGAAGTGAGTGTTGGGACACATTGTACAGTGTACAGGATGAAAAAATAATTTGTAAATTACTAAGGGTTCAAGGGGAAGGGGGGGAGGAAGGGGAATATAGGGGGCAGATAATGGGGGCCTGGAGGGAGGGAGAATGTTTGAGAGTGATGATGGCAATGGGTGTGTAAAAGTGGCCTGAATACAACTGATGTTGTTGGGGATTGTGATGGGAGTTGTAGGGGCCCCCCAATAAAATGATTAATTTTTTTAAAAAGGGGGGGGGAGAGAAAGGGGAGGGTTTTTTTTTTAAAGGGGCTTGTATCAAGGGCTCAGGTGGAAAATATTGGGAAATGTATGTGGAAATATGTGTGCAAATGTGCTTGATACAAATGATGTACTGAATGTTGTAGTAGCTGTAAGAGCCCCCAATAAAATTTAAAAAAATGTAATTTGGAGTTTGCCTTATGATCCCCCATAGTTTATTAAGGGGATAAGACATTCATTGCTCACAAGAGTCAGCCCTTCATCCTCTGTTGAGATAAATGCCTGGGGGATTTCCACAAGGCTTGGCTGCAGCTCCCTGGACTTCACAAAACACAGCAGGACAGAGAGGCTGCCAGAGAAAGAAAGGACTGACAGCAAGGAAGAAGGAAACCTGGGTCATGGTGCCTCGGTGGACTTCCACCTCTTGTCTCTGCCCCTCCCAGTCCAAAATATCAGACCACAGATACTTTTGTTTTGTTTTGTTTGTTTTCCACACAACAGATGTTGACAGGAGACATGAGCCTGACTCAGACTCAACCTTCTAGCCTCCTACCTTACTCAGAAATCAATTTCCCCAGGAAAACCAGAAGGGTTCGGAAGACGTCAAACATTTCAACAAGGCCGATTCAGTCAAGCCAAGAATGAAGACGGGTTAAAAAAAAATCCATAACTCAAGCAGCAGGTATGGGTATGGTCTTTGTTGGCCAGTTATTGGCAACTTGGAAAGCAAGAGCTTGGAAATGACGAACAGGGACTTCCACGTCCACGGCCTTGGGAGTGGAGCTCACCTGCTTCTTCTCGTCTTGGGTTTTTCCACTTTCACTCCAAAGGCATATTCCCGCTTCTTTACTCTACAAAGGTTAAGTCTGATTCCTTCAGTGGGGTTTCTGACACATCCCATGGAGAATGGTGTCCATCTGGTAAACAGCCATGCTCTGTCATGGGGCCTCAGCCATTGCATCTGTGGAATGGCGTCCCACAGAAAGATGTTCATCATCTTTCTTGTCCCTGGGAGATACAGGAAGAGTGAAGGCCAGATGGATAGTTCTCTGGCTACCACTGGGGGTTCTGAAGAAGCTATTATGGCTGTAGGACATCTTAACATCTGTGCTACGTGGACTTGTCATCCTTGGGGCCCCTGAGATGCAAACTGGAAACATTGGATTCATGTCTGAGCACTGACAATGGCACTTGGAATGTGGGTTCTTGAACTCAATCCAATGTCTTTGTTATTTTTATCTGAAGAAACAGAGGCCACCCAGCCCAGGTCTCGGAATCATAAAGGGACCATTCTAGGTCAGGGAAGAAACATCTTCCCTTGACATCTATGCTGGTAAACCCCACAGAACCATGG
The DNA here is from genome assembly GCA_004026705.1 of Nesogale talazaci. NCBI lineage: Eukaryota > Metazoa > Chordata > Mammalia > Afrosoricida > Tenrecidae > Nesogale > Nesogale talazaci. The sequence goes on along the minus strand of PVJH01006541.1, from coordinate 43,868 downwards.
TTTGGAAAACCTATCTGAGATGAACTTCTCTCCATCTTTATTGAGAGGGTCAAGACACTGACTTGTGGTACGCTGGAGCTCACGGTTGTTCTGCCAGCCTGTCTCCTTTTTCACTTTTTAGCTTTTTTTTAATATAGAATTTATTGGGGGCTCTTACAGCTCTTATAACATTCAATATATCATCTGTATTAAGCATATCTGTACCCATGTTCCCTTGTTCATTTCCAAATATTTTCTACTTGAGCCCCCAGCATAAGTTCCTCTTTCTTCCAGCTTTTTAAAATTCTAGCTCCCCATATTGCCCCTCCCCCCTCCTCCCTGACCATGAATCCCTAATAATTTAGAAATTGTTACTATCTTTTCATATGGTACACTGTCCAATGTGTCGCTTCACCACCCCCCTGTTGTCTGCACCCCAGACAGGTGGTCATATTGAGATCCCTGAAATTAGTTCTCCCTTTTTATTCCACCATCCCTCCACCCTCCCAGTGTCACCAGTCCCCCCCCCCCCCACTAGTCCAGAGGGATCATCTATCCTAAATTCCCCATGTTTCCAACTCCAGCGTACATCTCCTGGTCTAGCTGGATCTGTCTGGTGGAATTGGGATCATGATAGTCGGTGGGAGGAAGTACTTGAGAACCAGAGGGAAGTTCATAACATTTTACGGTTATTACACAATACCTAGACTGCTTCAGCTCCTCGCTGCAACCCTTCTGTAAGAGGATGTCGCTTCACCTATTCATGGGCTTTGGGTCCCCAATCTGCACTCCCCCTCATTTATAATGATATAATTTTAAGTTCTTTGATGCCTGATACTAGATCCCTTTGACACCTCCTGGTCCCACAGGCTGGTGTGCTTTTCCCATGTGGGTTTGCTTCAGAGCTGGATGGCCACTTGTTTACTTCCAAGCCTTTAAGACCCCAGCCGCTACATCTTTTGATAGCCAGGCACCATCATTTGTTAGCATTTTTATTTATTTTTATTGGCGCCTCATCCAGATAACAATATTCAATAGTCCAATAATAGCAAGAACTGTACAGCCAATGGCACAGTCAATTGTAGAACCATCCCCTCACCCCACCCGTTGTTAAATCACATTTAAAATGAGTTGTGTGATCACAGTATTGTTTGTTCCTGAAATGCCCTCGTCCACCCCAAGATTGCATCAGTTATCTCTAGGCATCTACTCCCTCTTTCTCATTCTTGAGCAGATCCTAACAATGGTGGGGCCGACCTCTGCCCAGGTGGGAGTGGATTGTGGCTCGGGCCTTCTAAGACTCGACTAGTTGCTCCTGATGGGCCCAATTGCCACTATCGACAGCCTCATCTCTCTGGGATCAACCCTCACTCCTGCCTGTTCTGGAGGAAACCTGGGGTGGAGAAGCTCCAGGTCGGGCGTGCCTCTCACCTCCTCCCCATCAGCATGTCACCTGAGCGCATGTGCCTTCCTGAGTGACCACCTGAACAAGGTGCTCGGGTCTTTGAATATCGACTGCCCCAGGCAGCTGCATTCCAAGATCTCCTTGTGTCTTGGCGTCCATGTGGCCCCAATGACAAATGTTAGCTTCCTTAAGTTTTGCCTTCTTGCTACGGGAGGAGTGAATGCCATGAGTGCATAGCTTGTGAAAACAGACGTTGATTGTCTCGCATTGCAAGTGAGAGGAAACAGAGGTGAGAAGCAGTGTTGCACGCAGTGGGTTTCTCTTTGGGATGGAAGGAGAGCCTTATCATTTTTTAACTTGGAGAGGGGGGTGTGTATGCTGTTCTAGCAAATGTCCATGTGTCTTGGCATCCACGCTGCCCAGTTTCTGAATGTGTCCAGGGCAGAGGCTCTGGTTTGTAGGAATGTATTTTGAGACTGACTTTGGTTCCTTGATGGGGGCCTTTTTGGCCCCTTCCTGCCGGCTAATCTTTCTTTCCAACTTTTGTAGATGACAGGTGTGAGGCAATTCAGCGTGGACTTCAGTCAGGCTGCACACATGAGAGGTAGCCTCTGACCAGCACCGCCCACCTCCTTTGGAAACACAGCCGCCATGAGGACATCCTGCAGAACTCAAGGAATGTTGCTGACCATAGGAACCACTACGCAAAGGCAGAAGTTAGTGTTGTGGACCTAGGGCAGAATAGAGTGTGAGGGCATAAGTTATCTAAAAGGATACAGCTCTTCCATGATATTCCCACAATGCAGGCTTCCTGGCGCTCCCCGCATAGTAAGTTAGAGGGACAGGAGGCTGCAGTCGGTGAATGTGCACCCTGGGACAGTGCAAACCTTTATGTCCTACAGGACAGTCATAGACACTGGGTTTCCACAGAACTGAAAGACTCTGAGCGGAGGACAGGTGCTCAGAGCAGGCATCAAGCCATCGAGGTCAGGGTCTTGGATGTCACCGTCAGCTAAAAGTCCAGCTACACCCAATATGAATCCATAGGGGTAAGCTTTAAAAAAAATAGTGGGGGGCATAGGGGGGATGCTGTTCCATACATGCTTTCCTGGGGTAAAGTCCAGCAACCATGGCAGGGTCTAAACCCAATCTGGGGATCCTTACAGCAGCCAACTCAATAGGAGGGAGAAAGAAGAGGAGACAAAAAAGACTTGGAGGGGACAGGACACTAACCCACCTAAGAGGAAGGTATTATTTCTATCTCCACAGGAGAGGGAGAGAGAGTCTACACTTCAACCCAACGAGTTAAGTTGTGAATACAACAAACCGGCATAGAGCAGGAGACCAAGAGAACGTCTTTCAGGGCCAGCCCCAATCCAAACGTTGTGGAACCCTCCCCCCAGAAGCATGCACTGCAGAGGACAGCGCTTGGGTTGCTACAGCTTGGGGAGAGGGCCGCATCTGATTAGAACACACGGGAGGAACGAAAAGGGATGGAGGTGGAGGAGAGGGCTTCCTCACCTGTTGAAGCCCGAGGATGATCTTTCTGCTCACAGCAGACCGCCGCGCAGAGAGGACCAGAGGGGCCAGCCCCACCACCAGGCACGACGCCCCTCCCTGAACCATAGCACGACGGGGGACAACCCTGCAGACCCAGTGCGGGAGTTGTGCCTAGTCTGACCCCCTCACGTTGGGGTGAAGCACCAACGGCGTGCGACAGAGCGTCAAGGGGAGCAAAGTGATGAGAACCCCCAGGGGATACCAAAAATAGACTTTGTGTGGCACCCCATCAGACTCGACTGGGAAATACTCCTAAAAGTCAACAAACAGACCTTGACCTGTTCAGAGGCGTTTTCATTTTTGTCAGTGTTGTGGATTTTTTTTCATTTTGCTGTTGTTGTTATTGGTATGTGGGTCTTGAATTCCTTTGTTGTTCTATTTTGCTTTGCTTGCTTTGGGGTGGGGGGCGCTTTTGAATGCATCTGCATGTTTATCTAGATGAGGTAGAAGGGAGAAATAATTCAGGGATGAAATAATGGGACCAGTGGTCCCTGGGGGATATGGAGGACGGGGAGATGGGATAAAGGAAAGGGAGTGGTGGTGGGGGTGGGGGTGGGAATCAACCCAGGGACACGGGAACAACAAGTGAACTAAAATCAGTGGAGAGAAGGGCATAGGATGCTTAGAGGGACTTAATCAGGGGTAATGTATCAGCGAGGAATTACTAAACCCAAATGAAGGCTGAACACATTAATGGGGCAAGTGAAAGAAAAAGAAAATAGAAGAAAGAACCAGGAGACAAAGAGCATTTATAGAGGTCTAAAGAGAGGCACGTACCTATGTAAATATATATATATGTGTGTATATATATATATAAAGAATGAGAGGGAACTAGAAATATGTATTCCTATCTACATCTTAAGACTTAAAGAATCGTTTCTCAGCCTTTTGGCTAAGATCAAGCATAGTGAAGACTTGAGGTTGCAGATCGACACAGGGCTTCACCCCAAGTACCCCTTCAGCCCAAGACCACTTTGTTCTAACAACCCGGCGCTCAGTAATGCTCACCTTCCTGACAGAATCGCTGAAGAGAAAATTCGCATAAGCAAAGGCGGTGAAGCAAGACCATGGTGCCCGGCTATCAAAAGATAAAGCATCAGGGGTCTTGCTGATAAACAAGCAACCATATCGTTCAGGAGCAACAAAGCTCTCACGGGAGAAGCGCCCCAGTCTTTGTGATCGTGAGGTGTTGATTTGCTCAGGTCTCAAACATCAAAGACCCAGAACGAAATCAGACCCAGTGTGAATGGGGGTAGAGGATTCAAGGAGTGGAGATCCAGTGCCCTGTAAATAACTGGACATGCCCTCACAGAGGGGTCATAGGCGAGAGAGGAACCAGTCGGGGGGGCAATAAACCTCTGGTGAAACACACAACTTTCCTCTAGGTCTTTGGGGCCTTCTCCCTACCCCACTATCACGACCTCCATTCTATCTTACAAATCAATTAGACCCAAGCATGCATACTGCTACAGGTAAGAGCCCACACCACAGGAAACCCAGGAAAATCTCAGGGCCAACAAGGAGCATAAGTAGAGATACCAGGAGGATTAGGAGAGTGTGGGAAGAGAAAGGGGGAGTCACAAGGATCAACTTAGAAGTTCCTCCCAGGGGGACGAAAAACGAGAAAGTGGGTGAGTGGCAACGGAGGACGATGTAAGATATGGAAATCATCTATAACTTTATCAAGAGTTCGTGAGGCAGGGCAGGCAGGGGAGGAAGGTGGAAGAAATGAGGAGCTGATATCGGGGGTTCAGAGATGCGTTGAAAATGGTGGTGGCGGCATATGGACAAAGGTGCTTGACACACTGGAGGAATGAATGCATTGTGATAAGAAATGTAGGAGCCCCCTAATAAAAATTAAAAAAAAAAAGTCCAGGTACACCAAAGTGGCTGAGACTGCCCAGCAAAGCAGGGAGGAATTCATCATTGAAGCCATTCCTGAGTCTCCCATTCAAATTTAGGGACTTTACGTGGCTGGTGCAGGGACAGGAGGGTAGGTACCAAGTCAAGCAGTAAAAGCATGCAATGACTGACAGAGAATTTCTTAGAGCATCTAAGAAGCTGGTGGAGAAAAAAAAGAAGCTGGTGGGAGGTGGTTATGAGGTGGTAGGGAGAGTTCAGGAGATAATGCAGACTGAGGGCTGAGAGGTGAATTCGGCAAGTCCCTTCTACTCGTGCAATTTCCAGGGCATGCGTGGAGAAAGAATGGTTGCAGGCTCACCAGCTGGGCCAGGTAAGGGGCAAACCACTCGAGGCTGTGTCGTTCTCAAACTGCCCTCCACCCTCAGTTCCTGGACACAGTCCCATTGCACCATTCTCAGGAGGCCCTCAAGAATGGGAAGTTGGGGTACCTCACCCATAGGCTTCCGCCTGTTACAACACAGGCCTTTTTTTGGCTTGACCCTCTCCGTGAGGATGGTGAGCAATTCCCCTGGGACTTCTGGAAAGCATAGGTCTGTGAGCACCTTCGCAGAAGCCTGGAGCACAGACTGACTTGGATGTGTGCCCGCTCTCAGGCTGAGTCCTGGGCCTGTGGACTCTGGCTCCTCTGATGAGGTTGCAGGGACACTGCCTTGGGTTCCAGCCCCCACATCCCAGAAGTTGGTTTCAGCATGTCGACTGACATCCAGCCCTTTCATGCGACACCTTCTATTCGGAACTTCTGATAAAGCAAGTCATTGAGACCGTCAAGTGCAGCCTTGACAATTTCAGGGGGAGACTGACAATTCTTTATCAGAGCTCCCAGGGGGAGTTGGAGCAAGGGCCAGACCCCAACCACGGCCTTCACTATCTCTGTGTGTCTCCCTCAAAGAGAGCCCAGCTGGTTGTCCTAGGCCTCCAAAATCTGCACCCCCATTTCCTTCCCCTTCGCTCCTCAGAGGAGCACTTTCTGGCCTTGGCACTTCTCTTATCAACTCACCGTGGCAGCAGCTGACGAGAGACTTGTCAGGAGAGACTTGATGCAGGTGGATTCTTCTGCTGCCCATGTGTGTCCCGAGGCTGCCAAATCCAATACGGGCAGGTGCGGTGGTGGGCAGTGACCTCAGCAGCTGGGGAAAGCGGATGAATCAAAGGTAAGCAGGAAATATGGTGGTGACTACCTAGTCCCAAGTCAGATGAGAGGCCCTGAAGTAACCTCAGGAGATGTCAATCTTTGAACTCCCTGGCTGCCAGCAACAGCTGGCTGGGCCTCTGTGGAGTTCCTCTGTGTAGCCCATACCCCAAAGCACAGATTCTGAGTCCTCGAGAGGGCGGTGACGGCCTGGTGAGTCCACAGATGAGAGGAGAAAGAACTGGCCTGTGGGTGTCTCAGACACACACCCTGGTGACTATTTACCCCGAATGTTCCAGGCATCACAAGTGCGGTTAAATCTTCTCCAAAAGGAAAATTCTCTCAAGTGGCTGCTTTCTGAGCAGGAGGTGCTAAACTTCCATTCACATTCCTAAAATCTCTTTTTTTCTTTATGTGGGTGTGGGCCGGCGACCACAGGTTCATGACAGTTTTGACAGAAGAGTGGATGATAGATGTAACTACTTTTTAGTCTGTTTTGATGTCATTTCCTTGTGTGCGTGTGTGTGTGTGTGTGTGTGAGAGAGAGAGAGAGAGAGAGAGAGAGAGAGAGAGAGAGAGAATTAGGTGGGGTCTTCTACTCAAGACCATTAATTTTCTACTCGGCGATTTGTTATTTACCACATCCCTCACAGCATGTCATTATGCATCGTCTATCACTCCTCCGCAGGTAAAATGTGCCAACACACATGACCAGAGTGCCTGGTGTAAAGTGACCAGATTTTAAGTGGGACACCATGGATAGGGGCGGGGGAGAGGGGTCTTGATTAAAATTTTGGTCTATATGGAGCAACACAAATTTTCATAGAATGCAAAAATAGCATTGTAATATTTTTATTTTCATTTTAAAATGATGCTGTGGGACGTTGTTAAAAAGCGGGACTTCCGGTCACCTTACTGCAGAGGCAATCGGGGCAAAACTGTATCAGACACACCCTAGACATATTGTCAAGAGGGACCAGTCCATAGGAAGGACATCATGACAAAGCCCTCATCATGCCGGATTGGCTGCCACATTGTGCTCAATCGTAGAACACCGTCTGGGCATGGTGCAGGCCTGTGCAGTTTCCTTCTGTTCCATCGTGGGATGGAACCTATTCCATAGCACTTACTAGCCAGCACCACAACCAAGAGGTAGCCCTTGAATTTTGGGACCCAGGTTGAGGAGAGGAAGGATGTGGATCTCACCCTCCGTCTTTTGCAGGCGATTGCGTCGGAACTGAATGGAAAAAATAGCCTCGTGAGCCAGGCAGCCCTGTGGCTCTCCATGCACCCATGACAGCGCTAAGGGGAAGGACTGTGCGTCCATCACACAGGGTATGTCAGCATCGACCTTTAAATACTGCGCGCTCTCTGAGAGACCAAGATAGCCTTATCCACGTGGAGAAGACGCAATGTTACTTGTCAACCACATGAAGAAACTGGAGGATTCTAGCCACCACGTCGGTGTCTGAAGTAGACCGTCCGTGAAGTCAAGAGGCATCGATCACTGACTGCTGACCGAATGAGCAATGCAGAGGAAGCAGAGAGGAGGGGGAAAGCAATGGGGCAATACGGTCTCGGTGCTAGAAAGAACGGTGGAAATCCCAGGATAGATTTCTGCCCCACATGTACCTTTTTATAGCAACACAGAGGACAGCCTACACGTGGACTTGTATGAACGTCAGTCACAGAAATCTAACCGATTCTATCTGTGGGATGTCTACCGCGCAAAATGGACCACGTTCCTAAATATCCCTCCGGGAGAGCACTTACTCCGTCTTCAAGGACACAGGCAAGGCAAAGCCAGACACGAGGGCTGGAGGAGGCACGCCATTCACATGAAGTCCTGATGGCCTCCGAAGATTCTGCCACTTTGTTAGCTTACTAAGGCAGGGAATACAGGAAATTGACACATGCATGTCTGACGGAAGACAAAAAAAGCAAAATAAGAGGAAGGGGTTCATGAAACAGAACATAGCCCATCAGGGGGTGGCCGCTCCTCTGATATACTCACAGCAAAGGTTCCACAGGCAGTTGCGTAGCGACAATTATTATTTATTCTATCAACGATACAGAGATCACGAGAGAGAGAGAAAAGAGCATTCGAAGTTACACATATATTCTTTCATGGTGCATGCTCACCTCTGCCCCGCTAGATGGTCCATGTGGAGAGAGAGACGGGAGAGCAGCAGCCTGGAGAGAGGCTGGTTGTAGTGAAGCAGGCTTCTGAGAGAGAGCCTCTATCTTATGACCCATCCCTATATACCCTCTGGAGTCAAGCCAGGCCCCTAATTACAGGCAAGGACACACATCACAGGAAAGGACTGTCTTAAGGGCTCTATGGTGTTAAGGGGAGTGGTCTTAGAAATGTCTAGGTGACTGTGTGAAGAGGGGAGAGAAACGGCCAGACCTTAACCTGTGGAGGTAGATAAACATTTGTATCAGGCTAGGGGCTATTAACAAAGGCTCTGGAATCCCACCCACAGGCATCCAGGAAAGTGAACCATCATCGTAACAGCAGGGGAGTTAGTGCCTAGTTAGACAACACCAAGGCCTTACGTAATTGGGAATTTCAGGGAGAACAGCTAACTCAACCTCCATAACCAATGCTGGTAAATTGTTTAATATTTGGAGAATAATAATTGTGGAAAAGTTCTGTCTTCATCCCACAATAGCCATGATCGAGAGACATACATCACCGTTAGCGCTTACAAGATGGGTCCGTTCCACTCAGGTAGTGGGGCAAGATGGCTAGGCTATGATCTTGACGATGAAATCTCTATTATGCTCCCTCACAGACAGACCCAGGCCAGCCCCTCAGAGACCGCTCCTCCCCGTACTGTCTGTGCATTTATGGAGGGCTTCCAGTTCTCGCCGCACTCCCTCGGAGGGCAAGATGACCCGCTGCATTGTGAGCGGACCTCATGGAAGTTCATCAAGGGGCTTGGGGTGTTCACAGTGATCTGGATGCTCCCCCAAAACGAAACGCTCAGACGTCCAGCCATGCCCTAAAGAAGATTTTTTTTGCCAGAGTTCATATGTCAGAGGTCAACATGGAAACTGGAGTCCTCAAACAGGATCAGTCAAATACACGACAACAAAGATACCAACTTAGCTACGTGTCTGGAGACCATCAAGACCATCTCAAGAACAGATGTGATTCCTGGAGTGCTAACTGCGGTGAACTGGACCTGCTGTGGGATGACATCAACTTGACAGACACGGGCGGAGAAGGCAGACTTAGTCCCCAGACAGAAAAGGAAGCCTGGTCAAGGCGGCCATCCAGGAGCCTCTGAATCTTGCCCTTGTGGCAAGAGAAAGTCAGTGCAAGATGTGAGGAAGGGAAAGGGCTGCGCGGGACCTGCCCGGGGACAGTGTGTCAGACAGGGATCTCTAGAGAAGTGAACCAGGACACTAGTCATTCTCTTGATATATCTCTATAGATAGAAGGATATATAAGATAAGAAATAAACAGTTAACTCATCTATCAAGCAGAACGCATGGCTCGGTGCAACTCACTTGCGTGAGACAACTAGAAGACTGGCAGTCTTTGGAGTCTTGAAGGCCGCTGAGTCGTCCTCTGTAGAGCAATTCAGGCTATCCGCCCACAAGCAGCATACGGCAGAGCAGGTCACCAACAGTCAGCCAGGTGCCAGAGTCCAACAGTGCCAGTTCAAGAGATGTCTATTCCAGGAGCGTGGCGAAGTAGGGCTTGGAGGAACCTCAATGCACAGCAACACAGTCCACCAAGTAGGTGTCCCACAGAGAGTGGAGGTCGAGGCACAGGATGAACCAGGCAGCCGGCTGGTCCCAGGGCAAGGGCCATTTCTATCTCTGCCCTTCAATGGATCTCGAGTGTTCACTGGCCGTGTTGGCACCACAAGCTTAACCATCACAGACAGCTTGAGAAGACCAATTATTGTTGTGAACCACACAGGCCCCAGGAGACAATCATCAAAGCAAGCATAACGAGGACAGAGAGACTGTGTCTGACAGAATCCCAAGAAAAACAAGAGGCATTGGTGGAGAGATTTGTTTGTGGGGTCCTCCTTTCCACAAACAGGCAGTTTTGCAAAGATCGTTGCTAATAACTTTGTTACGAAGGGGGCACTTGATCAATGAATCATTGGATTGGGGCTCTCTTTCAAATCGGATTTAACAATCAAGCCATCATTCAGTAGGATGAAGCACACGTGTACGTCCATAGGTTGCCATCAACATTTCCAAACACCTTCTCTTTCTGCTTCAGCCCTCGGTATCTGCTCATCTCTCTTTCCCCTACCTCCCCACCCTGCTACCCTCGGGTAGCCTCGATCAATGATATGCTATGCCATGTCTTACACTGTCCATTGGTTCCCTTTACCAACCTTTCTATAATTCATCTCCCTGGAGGGAGGAAGTTCTATATCCAATCTGGTGATGGTTCCCCCTTTCCCGCCCTCCCCCACCCTCATGATATGGCTACTCCCATGACTGTTCCTGAGGGTGTATCTGTCCTGATTTCCCCGTGTCCAGAGCTCTTACCTATACCCAGGTATGTGGTTCTTCAGTCTAGGCAGATGCATAAGGCAGAACTGGGCCATGGTAGTAGGGCGGCGAAAGCGTGCGGCAACCGGAGGAATTGTTGGGTCTGGAGAGGGTCAGCGAACCCACCCTAGGTGTGCGAAGGGAAATACGATTAATGAGATGCAAAAGGAGTTTATTAACTAACTTGAGTTAGGACTTGTTATACTTTGCTGGACAAGAACAACTCAGTGACTTGGGAATCAAAGAACAAGTTCTTTAAAGAGAAAGATAGAGAAAAACAATGTTGTTAGTCCAGGTAGGCTAGAGGAACCAATTCACAGACACGCATATGGATATAAGGAAAGGGTTTATATACAAAAGGAATGGAACACTGAGAAAGCATCCCAGCCCAGTCCAGTTCAAAGTCATATGTCCGGTATTAGCCCATATGCCCAATACCAGTCTATAATGTCTCCTTCTGACTCACAAAGTCACAGGTCAGTGGGTGCAGAGTCCCAGCACTGGCAGGGGTCTCCCCATGGCTCCTCACTTCCAGGGCTCAGGGTCCAGCATCCAGTGGTGGCAGAAGCAACGCAGTGCTGGCAAGGGTCTCCACGTGGCTTCTCCAGCTTCAGAGGTCTGGTTCCATCAGGGCAAAGTCATGTGGCTTCTCCAGCTCCTCAGACACTGTCATCTTGTCTTGACCATGATTAATCGTCTCTGAGACTAACTCTGAACAATCAGGGAGATAGCTTCTCATCTTCACGAGGGAAATATCATGAGATTGTCCAGAAGTCTCAGGAGAAAGCCATGCCCACACGGAGGCCTCATCAGCTACTCAATGGCTATATCCAGATTAACAGGCCAGACTCCACCCCCACATCTCAAGCATAAAATTAACATACGCACATGACTGCCACAAACAAAGTAGGAGAAAGAAGAAAGACCTGCACAGGTTGAGAGAGACCAAGTCCTATGCAGGGACCATCCCCAGAGAGAGGCAGGAGGAGGCGGCCCTGAGAGTTTACAGGCTTGGGTTTTTATTGGGCTGAATAAACAAAACTTATCTCGGTTGCAGTTACATAAGCAAAATTCTGCAATTAGCCTGAACACTAAGACTATCCCGGGAACACAGCGTATGGGGCCTTATGACACTTTACAGATTTGGGTTGAGGCACTCAGGGATGGGCAATGACTGCAGCTCAGAAACATCCCCATTCTATTCCAGATCTGGGTTGAGGCACGCAAGGCCAGGCAGTTACTGGAACTCAGAAACATCCCAGTTCTAAAATGGTTCTTGTGTGGCTAATAGGTTAGCCCTCTCCAATAGAATCGTGTGTTTCATGGGTGCTGTACTGAACCCTGATTGAATCTTCCCTTCCTTGTAACCACTCTCTGTGGAAGAGGGGGATGTCCAATTCTTGGCTGATGGACTTTGAGTCTTCACTCTTTTGACCCGTCAGATCAGAATTGAGGAGGACGAAGGATGAAGCTCTCTCGGGTCTGCATGTTTAGGGCTGTAGGGAAATTCCTTACGCTGACCCTCTTTATTTCCCCCTGTGTTTCTGGTTCAGCGTTCTGTCTTGTCCTTCGCCATCTTCTTTTCCTGGCTTCCAGGACAATCGGGAGGTTCAGGGCTACAGCGCTTCCCTGTATCCTTGCAAGTCCATCTCTGCAGTGGACAAAAAATTAGCGTGACAAATTGTTTGCACGGACGGTTACCCACAGCCCCACTCAGTGAAACCAGCGCAAATGAAATCCCTCTCGACCGGCTACTTTCTCCGCAGGCGGCCCCTGTCTGCGTTCTCTTTCCAACCATCTATTTGGGGATGGGCGCAACAAAGAGCCAAACTCGTTCTTCAGATTTTTGACAGTGTGGGCAGAAGCGCGGATCATAGAAATAGCTCTTGTTTTGATTCTGTTTGGAAACCGTGGGTCATTGTGAACCAGGTGTGGGTGTACCTCTGGGATCTTTCGTGTGATGTTCAGCGATTGATTTCGCAACCCCCCCTAAATCGTTTGTAACTCCCCATCTCCTGCAACCCCTGCTGAGAGCTATTGTGCTACCACACATGGTCAGAGGGTTTCCCAGCTGTAAGACTGGCAGACATTGTTTCACATGCTTTGAACATATTGCCTAGGGGTCTAGACACTGGGCAGGACATACTGGTTGTTAGAGTGGAGGGGCAACACAGAAGAGGAAAACCCTCCTTTAGACGGATTGACCCAGTGACTGCAACAGTGCCCTCAAACAGGGGGACAATTCTCAGAGTGCCTAAGACAGTGCACTCATTCGTCCTGTGGAGCACAGGGTTGCTCCAAGACTTGGAACTTACTCTATGACACACACACTCAAATCATAGGGAGAAAAGATTTGGTCACATTCTGGAACAAAAGGACGGAAGTGAGGAATGTTTTGTGTCTCACACACAATTCTTTACCATTGATTGGCTTATCCTTTGTGGGCATACCTGTGAGGTGCTTACCCAAATGCCAAACAAACCACAAAGCCTTGGGACACCTGGCAGCAGGAAATCAGACCACCACATAGCTCCCTGGGCAAGACAGACAAAGGCAAGTTGGTCACAGGTGCATTCATCCATTGGAAAACTTCAAGACCTCTCTTGAGCTACCACGCCCTCTGTGATGGGAGAATATCTGGGAGCGTTCACGAAAGTCTTGCTCATGCAGAGAAGTTTCAAATTTGCTTATCAACCACGAAGGATAGAAGCTGAAGAATTCTAGCCACCTCTTCAGTCTTTGATGGATCAACTCTATATTCAGGGGACCTGGCTAATAGTGGGTAGTGGAAATAAGAAACGTGGGAAGGGAAGAGGGAGGAAGAACTGTTGGAAACATGTGGCGGTTCAAGAAACAAAGTAGGAATTACGGGATAGAGTCTCTTTCAGCTCCGTTCGTGGGTGTCTCCGCGGCGATCGTTTATCCTGCCTCTCTGACAGAGGTCAAGGTGGAGAAAAAAATGAGGATGCTATACATAGTTCCAGGTCTAGCTACTGACTTTTTTTAAAATTTTATTTTTAGGCATCACTGCCCTCAGGTGGTGGGAGTAGGAGGCCCAGCCTTTGCTCCTGGGAGCTGGAATTGAACCTCCAATCCAGTGGGCCACAGTCCTGCACAACCACTACGCCACCGGGGCTCAGCCCGCTACTGACTTTTATGAATGGCCCCCAGCCAGGTCTGGTGAGGTACCCAATACTGCCTGGAGTCAGAAGTCTATTTTCGGGGTTTCTAGGGAGTTTTTCTGATATTGCTCCTCTTGATAATCTTTCATGCTTGCTTTGTGAGTCACTCTGCTGGGGCGTGTGTGTGTGTGTGTGTGTGTGTGTGTGTGTGTGTCCTGACACACTTCCTGCACGGTCTCTCCAGTGCAGTAATTACTGTCTCTCCAGTAATGCAGGGAGTCATTGGGTAGAAGTCCTCTTCTCTGCTCAGGCCCACTCTGTGGTCCTCTCTGTGTATTGGCTGCTCCTACCAGAAATGTCATCCTCGACTCTCTCTCACTCCTCTTAGAACCAAATAGACTTTCAGACGGAGAACTACCAACTCTTTTTTCCCCCCAATGATTTTATTGGGGGCTCTTACAACTCTCATAACGTTCAATACATTATTTGTATCAAACATATTTTACCACATAGTGCCATGTAAATTTCCAAATATTTTCCATTTGAGCTGTCTGGAGCCATCCAGCCCCGACACGTTTGACCTGGCTACAGTCACGGCGCCTGAACTCTGTTATGGTTTGTTGCCTGAGAATTGTGGTCTGTCACCTTTATAACTTTAAACAACCCTGGCCTTTGAAGCTTGACTTGCAGCTGTGCTGACCTTCACTTGTTAATAACCATTGACTTGCAGATGTGCTGACCTTCACTTGTTAATTTTGAAGATCCGCCATATGCTAATTGCCGGAAGCTTGCTTGCCCTATAAACTTGGTTTATTTCTGCCTAAAAAATGAGACTTGATCAGAATCCTGTCTTGTCTCCATTTCTCGGGTCTCCTGTTTCCCAAATTCCCGCTCCCCCTTCCAGGACTTGTGAATTACAGACCCGCAGGCCGGGATATTGAACCTTGGTATAAGCTCCTTTCCCTGCCCCCCTTGTTGTTAAAAATCATTTTACTGGGGGCTCATACAACTCCCCTCACGATCCATACATACATCAATTGTATGCCGGCCACATCTGCACGTTGCCATCATCACTCTGAAAACATCCTCTGTCCACTTAGGCCCCCAGGACCAGCTCCCCATATTTCCCTTCCCTCCCCCCTCTCCCTCCCCCATGAACCCTTACTAATTTACAACTTGTTATTACTTTTTAAATATTGTACACTGCCCAATGTGTCCTTTCATCCAATTCCCTGTTGTCCGTGCCCCAGAGAGGAGGCCACATGTAGATCTCTGCAATTGGTTACCCCACCTCCCCTCCACCCTCCCTCCGCCCTCCCAGAAATACCAACTCTTTTACTAGCTACTAGTTGACGGTCTTCCACTGCAGGAGGTAGCATGGAAGGACGCGCGCCATCAGCGCTGAAGGAAGTGTTTCAAAAGGCGCCGACGCATGTAGCGAAAGACTAGGCGTGGACTGAAGGCAAAGTGAACTATCTCAGAGAGCAGAGGAAGCAATGGAGGCACACACTTGTCTGTGCTGGAAAATTTGGAAGCGATCTACCTGGACAACTGTCTGGAAGAGATCCTTATCTGTGCCCATTCGCAAGAAAAGTGACCTCAGAATTCTCAAGCTATAGCAGGCTCCCATTGATAGCACACAGAAGTAAAATTGTACTTAAGGCCATCCAGAGAGGACGTAGAAGTCCTGGGGGAGCGGGAGCCACAGAGATCTAGAGGAGAGGAATCAGTAAGAGGCAGAAGAAGGGGGAGTGGGATGGTGGGGCAGGAGGAAGGTAAAAGGAAACAGAAGAAATATCTGGGAAGCAAAGCCATGAATGGAAATGTAAACGTCGGTGTGCACTCAGGTAACTATATGAATTCATTCAACTAGAGGTATTGGCCGATGTACCCATAGCTATACAGCACAAATACATTGAGGTCGCGAACTGATTTTTGGCCTCTTCTGAAGGCCCCCCTCAATGCAGGAACATTCTGTCCTCGCAGCCTGGTGTTCTGTAATGCTCACCAATGTGCAGGATTGCTGGAGGCAAAATGGGTACACTAGCAAGTGCGGTGAAGAAAGCAGATGGTGCCGGGTCATTACAAGTTATGATGCCTGGAGTCTTCGTGGCATACAATTAAACAAGCAGCCGCTATGACAAAATAATCATCATTTATAAATTATCAAGGGTTCATGAAGGGGAGAGCGGGGAGGGAAAATGGGGAGCTGATAACCAAGTAGAAAAAGCACATGTTTTGAGAATGATGTGTGCAACAAATGCACAAACAGGCTTACCATAATGGAGGGATGGATTGTGCTAAGAGTTTGATGCACCCCCCATAAAATGATTTTTTTTTTTTAGGTTAAACAAGCAGTCCTCTAACAGAGAAGCAACAGGCCCGCGTGGAGGAAGCACACAAGACTTTGCAATCTGAGGTGTCCACAGAATCAGGAAACAGGCATTGGAAGATCCCCAAACACAGAGAGAAACAGAAAAGCAGAGTCGGAGCAGAGATGAAAAACCCATCTGTAGACAGTGGGACAAGTCCTCACAGAGGGTCACTGCGAAGACATGCATCGACAACACACTCTGGATCTTTGAGGCTTTCTCACTGCCCACAATCATGACCCCAATTCTGCCTTCCACTTTGGGCGAGAAAACAGCATGCACACTGAGGTACAGGTAATAAGTGACAACACGTGGAATCCATGTCAGGTACATTCTTCAAGTATAGAAATGGGAGCTGCAATACCAATAGGTTAGGAGTATGCTGGGGAGGAGAGGAAGGAGGAACTTATTGAAATGACTGACATTTAATAGTAGTTCTCTCTCTCTCTCTCTCTCTCTCTCTCTTTCTCTCTCTCTCTCTCTCTCTCTCACACACACACACACACACACAATGAGGATTAACCACAGAAAGGGGAAGGGAGACACCAGCCGGTGTAAGATGAAAATAAAACTAATTTATAATTTATTGAGGGGCCACCAGGGATGGGGGAGGGAGGGAGGGAGGAGCAAA
The DNA here is from genome assembly GCA_004026705.1 of Nesogale talazaci. Classification (NCBI taxonomy): domain Eukaryota; kingdom Metazoa; phylum Chordata; class Mammalia; order Afrosoricida; family Tenrecidae; genus Nesogale; species Nesogale talazaci. The sequence goes on along the minus strand of PVJH01006541.1, from coordinate 27,220 downwards.
AAGAAGAGCTGATCCCCAGGGTTCAAATAGAACGTAAATGTTCAGAGAACAATGATGGCAACATAGGAACGAATAGGGTGAGTGGGGAGAGAGGAGGAAATATGGGGAGCTGGTCCTGGGGGCCGAGGGAGAAGGAGGCTGTTTTGAGAATGATGATGGCAGCAAGTGTGCAGATGTGGTCTGCATGCAATGGACGTATGTGCTGATTGTGGTAGGGGTTGCATGAGCCCCCGATAAAATGATTTATTAAAAAATGTACAAATGATACCAAGGGCTCAAGTGGAAAATGCTTGGCAATGAACATGGCAACGTGTGTGCAAATGTGCTTGATGTATGTCTGGGATGTGATAGAAAGCTGTAAGCCCCCAATAAAATTATTTTTAAAAATTTCCAGGTCACTCCAAGATAAATTATCAAAGTTTTTTTTTGTTTTATTTTGTTTGTCTTTTTTATTAGGCATCACTGCCCTCAGGTGGTGGGAGTAGGAGGCCCAGCCTTTGCTCCTGGGAGCCGGAATTGAACCTCCATCCCAGTGGGCCACAGTCCCGTGCACAACCACTACACCACCAGGGCTCAGCCCCCAAAGTTTTATAGATTTTTTTTTAACGAACTTAAGCCTTGAAAATAAAGTTGCATTTTCAGTTCTTTGGTTAAAAAGATGTACAAATGTGCTTTATACGATTGATGCATGCATTGTTATAATAGCTGTAAGAATCCCCAATAAAATTATATATAGAGAGATATATATATACACACACATATTTTTCATGGACTATGTGAAGGCATTCGACTGTGTGGGCCATAATAATCTGTTTATAACTTACAGAAGAATGGGTATTCCAAAACACTTTATTGTGTTTGTTTTTAAACAGTGCATAGATCGAGGGACAGATCTGTGAACAAAATTGGGCACTCCTGCACGGTTTAAAATCAGGAAAGCTATGCAGCAGATCTCCACTGCCTCTCACCAGACGTGTTCAATCTGTGGGCTGAGCAAATCATCAGAGAAGCTGGATGATATGAAGAGTTTCGCCTCAGGACCGGAGGGAGCCTCATAACAACCTAGGCTAGGCAGGCGACACAACCTTGTCTGTGGAAACTGAGGAGGCGTGGAAGCCCTTGTGGAAGAAGATCAAGGATTGGAGCTTTTGATGCGACTCAACAGTTGGGAAGACCAAAACGCTCACCAATGGACCAGTAGGTAGCATGTTGATGAGTGGAGAAGAGGTCGAAGCTGTCAAGATTTTTTTGTCTTGCTTGGACCCCCCCGTCAATGCTCGTGAAAGCTGCAGTCCGGAGATCAACAGACATATTGCATTAGGTCAATCTGCTGCACAAGACCTCTTGGGAGTCTTACAGAGCAAGGGTGTCACTTTGAGGACTAAGGACGTGCCTGCCCCAAGCCGGGGTATCCTCACTCCATTCCATCTCGTGCAAGTTGGACATGGCACGAGGAAGACCCGTGAAGGATCTGTGTGTTTTAACAGTGATGAAAGAGCAGAATATGGACCGTACCATGGACATCTCAAAGGACAAACTGATAAAGAGAATCCCGCGTGCTCTGCAGAGGCCAGGATGGCAAGACTAGGAAACGGTGTTTTCTAAAGCAGAGGGAGCGTGGAAAAAAAGAGGAAGGTCGTCAAAGAAAAACACGGACACAGGAGTTGCTTCAAGAACAGGAAGAGCTGAGAAGGTGGTACAGCACCAGCACGGTTTCTTAGATGTGCACAAGATCTCTTAAATCCTTTATGAGCAGTCCAAACAATATGAAGCTGGGGCTGGCTGTGAAAGAGGACATCATTTGCTCCCACGGACATTCAAGTTGAAGTTGAAGGAAATTAACAAAATACACGAGAACCCTATGGGCACGTTTAGAAAGACCCACCTGGATGCCAAGACCACCTCGAGAAGGGATGTGATGAGTTGAACACTGAGGACGGGAAACTCAGTCTGCCGGGGGATGACACCAAGAACACCCTGCAGGGAGAAAGCCAACAGTCACTCAAAAGATGGAAGAGAACGAATGACCAAGGTGGATGTCAGGAGAGACTCTGCAGCCTGCTCTTGGTTGTAGAGAAGCTACAGCTGATGGGAGAAATAAGGAAGGGTGAGAGGTGAACAGAACCCTTCAAGAGGCCAGATGAGAGGGCAAATTGCGTATGATACTGACATATGGTGCTCAAGGCGCAATTATCAGCCGTTCACAGGACAAGGAGAACTTCACGCTGTATACGGGGTAGAGAGATGAGACATGGGACCCATCAAAGCGATGCCTGGCCTCCTTCAAGGAACAAGGTAGGCGGAGCCTTTAACAGAGACTTGTGGGGGCAACTCCCTTCAATAAAGGAGCTACACCCAGTGATTAACTTCTGCAAAGACCGTCCTTAAAAGCCTGGTAATAGGGGAAGTCGGGAGGGATTGAGGACAGAATTGATGGCAAAATATCTTATCTCTCTCTCATTTACATGCCTTTGCCTACCAGGGAACTCTCTGAAGTCTACCTTCCTTCTTCTCGGTGTTTGCTCCAGCTTAAACACTGCTTGTCCACCAGACAACCTACTCCTACCTGCCTTGGAGGTTTAAGCCTGGAATGTCCAAATCTGCTGCCCCTCGCCATCTCTGTGACTTCCTTTGGGACTTGAGGGTCAAAAAACTGAATGTGGAGTGCTCCCGGGAGGATTTTGCATGGTTTAGAACACTGGTTCTCAACCTGTGGGTTGAGACCCCTTTGGGGGTGGAGGGACCCTTTCACAAGTGCCCCTAAGTCCATCAGGACACATTGCCAATGATCTTAGAAACCCAGACACTACGGCTCGGTCCCTCTCCAGACGGGTCTGCCCACATGCAGCTATGCCCCGCATGAAGACTGTGACCCAGACTACACCGTGTTTCAAGACAACATTCATTTATTTGTCATTAGAAACAAATATTTCTCAACAGATAATAACATACCGTCTTGTGGTGAATCACGATGCTTTAATGACGTTCACTTTGTAGCAATGAAAATGTACCCCGTCTGTCAGATATTTAGATGATGGCGATTCTGTCACAATAGCCACATGACAGCGGTGAAGTAGCAACCACAATCCTTTTATGGTTGGAAGTCACCACCACATCATGGCCTGTATTAAAAGGTCGCAGGGTTAATTAGGAAGGTTCAGAATCACTGGTCTGGTATGATGAGAAATGCCTCTGAGTGTAGGCGCTGACAGGGTGCAAAGACGGCTGAAGAACATGCCGAGAATACCTTATGCTACAACAACAAGAAGATTTTAATTAATTAACTTATTTTTTAGGCATCATTGCCTTGGTGGTGGGAGGAGGAGGCCCAGCCTTTGCTCCTGTGAGTGGGAATTGAACCTCCATCCCAGTGGGCCACAGTCCCGCACACAACCACTACGCCACCGGGGCTCAGCCAACAAGAAGATTTTAAACCGAAAGTATTAGAGGAAAAAAAGTCATGCCTCTACTGGAAATTTTGAGAGTCAACGCACAAGATGTTTCAATCCACAGGGACCCTACAGTGCACAAGAGAAGGAAACATTGCCGTGTCTTCTGCCATCCTCATCAGCCAGCAGTGCGCCACGAGCTGGCAAACACGTGATGCTTGAGAGATGAGGGCCCATCCCAGGATGGAAGGAATTCACAGAGAAGCAGACATTCCACCCTCTCAGGACTTAGCAAATGATCAAGAAATAATGGCCGGGGGGGGGAGGGGGGCAAGCTCTGTCTCTCTGCTGAGTCTGGGCAAGGAGGGACCCTGGCCACTTTGCAACATCCATGGAGAGCCCTGAGTTGACTCCCCCTCAGCCTTACTGTGTGTCAAGGAAATAGGCTCAGGACCCGGGCACACACTGCAGGTCCACAGGACCACGTTGGTCCTGCTCAGTGCCCTGGTCGTGGTGCGTTTCCTCCTCTCTCTGCTGCTTGGATCCCTGGGAGACCCTTGTGAGGCAATGAAGGCTGCAGCCACATCCCAGGGAAATGCCCCTCTAAGGATCCATCATGGCTATGAGAGGTTGAGGAATGTGGGATCCCACCCTGATGCTATGACATTCCCTTACTTGTCACAGGGGCTCATCATGCAGGAGATCATTCGATGCCAAATTCTACCATTAAGAGATAAAAGAAACCAAACCCACAGGCCAAGGAGTTTTTCTTTTCCTGCTTGGAGAGAGCCTGTGAGACAGGGAAGAGTTCTTGCCTGGGTTTCTCTGGGTGGTAAAACATGGGTTGCTTGACTTGGGTCTCTAGACCAGCCTCTCTTCAGAATAAAATTGCTCAGCACCTCCAGGGCAAGGGAAATGTTTGCACTATGGTCCACCATCAGGATACAGCGCGGGCATGGGCTTTTGCAGCCCAGTGGATCATCCCAGTGCCCCTTTGCGGGTGCAATGTCACCCAGCTGGGGAAACACCATTGCACATGTCTATAGAGACACTGCCCCATCTCTCAGCATAGAGGAAGTGGTAGTTTGAAGTCCCAGTTGACAGACCAGCACAGAGCCCAGAATCCGCCCCCCCCACCCTCGCCCCAGAACTCCAAAGCTTACATTATTCAATAGCTGCCAAACTGCTAAGAATCATGATGCCCTATCAGGGGGTGATCTGGCCCCTGACATACTCACAACAAGGTTCAACAGGCAGTTGTGTAGCGATAATTATTATTTATTATAACACCGATATAGAGATAGAGAGAGAGAGAGAGAGAGAGAGAGAGAGAGAGAGAGAGCGCATTAGAAGTTACATATATATCCTTTCATGGTGCATGCTCACCTCCACCCCGCTAGACGGTCCATGTGGAGAGGGAGACAGGAGAGCAGCAGGCTGGTATGAAGCAGGCTTAAAGAGAGGCAGGCTTGAGAGAGAGAGAGAGAGAGAGAGAGAGAGAGCAGGCTTCTCCTCTATCCTATATCTCATCACTATATCCCTTCTGGAGCCCAGCCAGGCCCCTAATTATAGGCAAGGACCTACGTCACAGGAGAGGGCTGTCTTAAGGGCCATCTGGTGATAAGGGGAATGGTCTTAGGGATGGCTAAGTGACTATGTGAAGAGGTCAGACCTTAACCTGCCAAGGTAGATAAGACATTTCTATCAGGCCAGGGGTTATTGACAATGGCTCTTGAATCCCGCCTTCAGGCTTGGAGGGAAGTAAGCCATCATCCTAACAGCAGGGGTGTCAGCTCTAGTTAGGCAACACAAAAGGCCTTCCGTCACAAATGCTGATAAATAGTCTGGTCACTCTTTGGAGCGCAATAATTGTGGAGAAGTTCTGTCTTCACCGACAACGCCCGTCAAGTTGACACCGAAAAGGGGGTATCCCAACTAAGTAAGATGTGTCTAAGAGAGAACTGTAGACTTTTGCTGCAGCAGATAGTCTGGTGTTTCTTCCATGCATCAACTGATGGGAATGGTCCTCAGGTCTGTGCAGATCTGTCTTCCTTGAAGCACTTCTTTCCTAAGACACCAGGGCTAATCCAGGATGGTACCACCAGAACTCCATGAGAACAACATGATGTCACTGGACCAGCCTTGAGAAACACTGCCCAGCCGAGCGGACACGGATCACAGGCATGGCATATCAAGAAGGTGGCCTCAAACGGCTTCAGATGTGACCATTTGGGACTGTGTAGAGAGGTGGCCAGAATTCTGGGTCCCAGTTCCAACCACTCTCCATGGCCTGGCAGCAGTGAATTCACTCTACGACCGCCTGAAACAGTGGTTCTCCGCCTTCCTGACGCCACCACCCTGCAGTACAGTTCCTCATGTGGTAGTGACCTCCCTCCCCCAGCCCCAACCATAAAATTACTTTCCTTGTGACTTCATCCCTGTCATTCTGCTCCCATTATGAATCGCCACGTAAATATCATTACATTTTCATTACAAAATGAACCCAATTACGGCATAATGATCTGTCACAAAGCAATATGTAACGATATATTGTGAATTATTTATGTGTTTGCGAATGAGCTTAGGTTTCAAAGGGGTCACCCACCCACAGGTTGAGAACCACTGGTCTCTAGTTTTATGGTCCCGCTACAGAAGCAATAAATACCACTAGGGGATAGCTTTGCAGAAATATCTGTTTTCTCCTATTGCAAGTGGCAGAGAAGAGAAAGGTCCCGCGGGGTTGTAAGCAGTGGGGTTCTCTCTTGGAAGGAGTTGGGGGAAAGGTCTTTGTCCCTTTGTAGCATTGGGGTCACCTTCAGTCTTAGCAGATCTCTGTATTCCTTGTCTTTCATGTTTCCCGGTTTCAATGACAGGTTGACCACTGACAGACTGGTCTTATCAGACACATCCTCTGACTAAAACCCCCAGTGTCCTTCTGAGTCATCGTCAACACTACCGAACTCTTGTGAGCCCCTTTCGAACTACTCCAATTTGGGAAACATTAGTCTTTCAGATATTGACATTGATATCCAGAAGCAGAAGCTATGATCGAGAACAAAAATCAAAGAAGAGAGATATTGTATCCGTCATTCACAGGAATGCAGATCGCATGATGACCTTTGATACAAGTCTTGAGACAAGATGAAACTTGGGTTGTCAAATCCTACAGGGACTTGCAGGCGCTCAGAGAGAGGTGACAGAGCAGGCGAACACCATGAGAAGTTTCAAGCTGAAGGAACTGTAGGACACCTTACGTTGATGGAAATGGAGGGGAAGTCCCAGCCTTGAGTCGCACAATTAAAAGTCTACGGACATAATTCTGAAAGATGTGGCTATTGTGAAGAGGCAGCCTGTCCTTCCCGACCCATCAGGCCCTCTGCCCCACAGAAGGAGACACCACCCAGTCCTGCGTCATCCTCACCAGTCACCATGGGACCACAGCTGGCAGAGAAGCGGTGGATGCAGCATGGTCGAGAGACCATCCAGAGAAGATGGCAGGCACACACAGAGTCGCTGTACAAAAAGAACTATGCATCCACCCATGACTTCGTGATTGCACTGGATAGACTTGAGATAGACTTGAGACCCATAATATGATACGGAGGATAGAGTTGAGGCTTTGAACACGTAACTTCAGTTGCCCTGAATTTGTCCTAGCTTGGTGTTCAACCCCTCCGTTCCCATCAGGGCTTGTGGCCAGCGCCTGGGAAGGGGGGGGTGGGGAACAAAGGGAACAAATGTTTCCTTGGGAACATTTGTGTTACAAAGAACATTACATTAAGACACTGATGTAGGTCTCCATCCTGGGCCCCTGGCCAGAGCTCAGGTATGGACACAGCAAACAGTTTGTCCTTTTAAATCAAAGCCAAGCAGAATAATAAGCTGCGTAACCTGGGCACCTGGGCATGTTGCCACCTTTGTCCGAACACCCTCAAAAGAAACCATCCGCAGCTTGACCAGCCAGCCCTGGGATGGACGCGCAAGCTGTCAGTATGAAATGGTACTTTCCCGTGATGTCCAGAAGAAGATGATGCTTTGCTCCTCTTCTGTCCGGTTCCCGTGATGACCAGAAGGGGATGATGCTTTGCTCCTCTTCTGTCCGATGATGCTAAGGGGATCCCAGAGAGGGGTAAAATCTTGGGTTGGGTTTCCCTATTCTAAGGGAAACTCTCTTGTACTTCTGATTAATTTCTTACATTCCTTCCGTGCTGTTCTCTTTCTTTTTGTCTCTACTGTTACTATAATAAAGTGTTTGTCTTTATCTTTTGGGCTCGTGGACGTTTGTTCAGTGGATCGCACGCCTAAAAACTTATAGTCCATGCACGGCACCAGAAATAAAATTTGTTTCTGGAACAGTTGCCCAGGAGATGCAAGCTGAATGCATTGGATTGACGTTGCAACACCACCACCACCAGCTCCTGGAACTGTGTCACCAGGAACCCAGTCCCACGTCTCTGGGTCCTTATCTGAGGAGTCACCAACCACCCAGCTCAAGTCTCAGACTGAGAAAGGGACCATTCCAGGTCAGGGGAGGAGCATGTGCCCCGGCCCTGGGGAGGTTATCACAGGTGGATGACTGGGGGAGAGATCAGAGACCGGCTCTGTGCTGGTTCATTGAGAAGGTCAAACTCTCCAGAAGCCGGAGCTCATGGGTACTCTTCCAGAACCTCTTGTTCTTTCTTATTTTCTTTACATCTTTAGTGGCATCTAATCCACATACCATGAAAGTCAACGCATCAATTATTCAAACATCGCAAGAGTTGGACAGTCATCGGGACAATTCATTTTAGAACAACGCTCTCCCTGCCCTCCAAGTTTAAATCACCTTTAAGGGGTTGTGTAATCACAATCAGGTCCAGTGATCCCTCTCCCACTACCGCCTTCATTGCTGACTCCTGAAATCGTCTCTCTCACCTCATCTCCCAATCACAAAATATACATATGTCCTGGGTGTCAATATTTACATCTTATCACAATCCATCCATCCATCCTTGTGTCAAACGCATTTGGACGTGCGTTGCCCACATCATTCTCAAAACATTTGCTTTCTACTTGAACCCTTGGCATCAATTCCTCCTTTCCCCCCTCGTTCCCTGCTCCCCTCTCCCTCACAGAGCCTTCACAAAGTTCTTCATGGAAGTATTTAGATCCTATGACCTCATCATCACACTTTCCATCCCCCCGAGAATCCTGACCCAGCCCCCTGGAGACACAATCTCAACCGTCACACTTGGCCACGGTGACACCAACCCAAATTACCTCAAGACCATGGATGATGAACAGCGGTGGAGCCATACACAGAGCAACTGGGGAATGAAATCGCCTATGATCCAGGAATACCACTGTAAAACTCAGACCCCAAAGAAATAAGAGACCCAATGTGAGTGAAGGCATGCTTTGCTGTAGTCATCACAGCACAGTTCACGATGGCCAGAAGCTGGAGTCAAAGTCGAAGGCCAGACACTGTAGGAGTGGATAACGACACTATGGTGTACTATGCTTCCCCAGGTGGTAGTGGGTGGGGTGGGTGGGGAGGAGAAAGATAGAAAACCATGCGTGAAGCTCCTGGAACCCATTATGCTGCATGAGGTCAGTCAGTCACAAAAGTACAGCTATTGTATGAGTCCTCTCCTATCAGGGGAAACACCAGTGAAACAATACTTAGAGACAAATGTCCAAACGAATGCCTAGGTTATCTGCCTACAGGCCATGAAGCATACATCCCCTTCCTTATACTCCCTTCATAAAAACCACCCGGACAGAGCCCTCCCATTGACTTGGTCACTCCTGGGTGCACAGGGCACAGGGAAGAGTTATGCCCTTGATGCCACACAACATTGAGTCAAGGCTGTGACAATAGGTGCAGGAATGAGAGGAGAACTTTACGAACCCCATGCCAGGTTCACAGAGACAGCGTCTGTGACACCTTCCTGGGCCTGATATCTGACTCCTGCAGTGAACAGTAACTTCCCCAGACGGTTGTCTCAAAGTGGTCATCATCCCAGAATCCCAGAGAGCCTTTCAGAGCCAGCGCCAAGACCTCACGGCACACCTCCCCCGCATAAACAAAGACCTTCTCAAGGAAGAAGAACAACGTAGGTGGTCGTACACTACCTGACTTCCTCTTCTGCGGCACAGCCACAGTTGTCCAAACCACCGGGAAGTGGCATCATGACAAATACAGTGACCTGTGGACTAGGGCAGGACCCCCGGAAAAGAAAGAATCCTTCCACAGACCTCTGATTTTCGACAAAGCCCAAGATATGGCATGAGGATGTCCTCTTTAATAAATGGTTCCCCAAAACGGGACGTTCACATGTAAAATGATAAATCTGGACCCATATGTGACATCGTGCACAAAACGAACTCAAGGTGGGGCAGAGGACGAAATGTCAAACCCAAAGTTATCGGGACCAACCAGAGAATATCGGTACAATCTGAGGGTCCCAGGGCAGGGCATACCTGTGATACCAGATGGAAAACAGGAAGCACATACACTGGAAGTCAAAATAGACGATTGGGACCTATTAAGAACAAAATACTTGTGTCCATCGAAAGATCTCATCAAAAGAGTCAACAGGAAGCCCAGACTCTGGGAAAATATATTTAGCAAACAGACAATGGACAAAGGACTCATTGCTCAAATCCTCATCAGCCCACGAATAGAACAAAAAGGACACAGCCCCCATCAAAGGTGGGCAAAGACCCTAAATGGGCAAATTACAAAGGATAAATCCCCAAGCCCTCATTTATTAACCCTATGGAAAATGATGGACAGGAAGGGGAAGGTTCAGGGAGAAGTGGGATAAAGGGGGGATGATTTGCAATGATCGGCATATCACACCGGCCCCCGAAGGTGATGAACAGCAGAAACGTGGTTGCCGAGAGACAGTAGATGGTGTGAGATATGAAAATAATGGTGCATGACTTATGAAGGCCAGGAGGTTGGGGCAAAGGGGGAAAAAGGGGGATAAGAGGAACCGGTACCAACGGATCATGTCGAAAGAAAATGTTCTGAAAACCATGATGGCAACCTTCTGACCATTATGCTTGATACAACAGATGTATGGATTTCTTAAGAACGGTAAGAACCCCCATAAATTATATATATTTTATGTATCAATAACGAGCTATCATTTAACACTCACAACTGTAGCCCACTTTTAAAAAATAACTGGGCATAGCAATGTCAGAGAAGGTGTGGAGAGACTGGAACTCTTCAACACTGTTGGAGGACTTCGAAATATGTACGGTCCCTCTGGGAAATGATGTGGAAAACAATTCCTAAAACAGGGGGTGATAAAAAGATAACAGGACCTTTTGACCAATCCTGGACAGGTAACCCAAGAAAATGAAAGTTCATGAACACATATCTACAAGCTCTCCCAGGTTCATTGCAGCAGCGATCAAAATAGCAAGACATACTGATTTAAACTCAGACAAGTCCTCATCATTGGATCCAGCAGCTGCGCCCTGATGAAGAGAGCGAGGTTTCAAAGGGCGAGAACTTTGTCTTGTGTGTGTGTATGTGTGTGTGTGTGTGTGTGGCATCACTGCCCTGCTGGGAGTAGGAAGCCCAGCCTTGCTCCTGGAGAGCTGCTGCTGGATTTGAACCGCCCACCCTGTGGGCCACAGTCCCGTACACAATCACTGTGCCACGGGGGCTCAGCCCAAAGACTTTGTCTTGCTGGACGCTGCAGTCCATGCTCACAGGACACCCAGAGATGGACTGCAGGAAGTCATTCCGCTGCACACAACCTCCTGAGGCTCCCGGAGAGCAGGGATGTGACTTTGCCGACTAAGGTGTGACTGACGCCAGCCACGGGACTCTCCGTTGCATGGAGCACGTGCAAAAGTTGGGCATTGATTAAGGAAGAGGTAGACAATCACTGCACTAGAACGGCAATACCAGAGAGGTATACTGAGTGGGTCATGGACTGCTCAAGGGTCAACCTGTGTCAGGAGAAGTAAGGGTAGAGTGCTTCTTAGAGGCAGCATGGCGAAATGTCCTCATATATGTGGGGCATTTTATCAGGAGAGGCCAGTCCCTGGAAAATGACACCCTGTTTGGAAAAGTGCAGGGGGCGGGGGGACACACAGCCAGGCCCTGTGGGACACGGATGGACACAGCGGTTGCATCAATGGACTCGGGCAGAGGAACAAAAGACTGTGAGGATGTCATTTGTGATACGCAGGTCTCGAACGAAACCAAACCAAGAATCTATCTATCTCTGCCTGTTGGTCTGATTATCTTATTGGGTCTGTGTCGGAAGAATAAATACAACAGCTCACAGGTCCACACAGCCATCTAGAGGGCTGAGTCCAACTCACTTCTGTGGTGCAGTTATGACACTGCAGTCCAGGTCACTCTGGACTCTGATCCATAGTCAAGGAAGCAGACGGCACTGTGGCTGTTGGAAGGGGCGGGAGTCTGTCTCCAGGCCGGGCAAGCGGAGTTGGCCCCCAGGCAGGGGACACAGCAAGGTGGGGAGACAGCAGCAAGAAGATGATGTCTAAAGGCTCAGCAGAGGCAGGTCATCAGCACAGCAGCTGAGCAAAGCAGGTTTCAATGGAGCCTCGAGGTGAAGCAACACATCTCTGGATCCACCAGGATCGGGGATCCAGGGTCCATTAGTCCCACAGATAGTGCAGAGAAGCGAATGCAGGCAATGGTGAGAAGGAAGAAGAGCCTTGAACAGCCATTGATCTTGGTCAGCCTCCAGTCAAACTGGGACCTGAGGGACAGGCTAGACTCCGCCCCACATTCCCAGGAGAGCCCTGCCACACGGGGCCATATTGTGAAGAGGGTCCCGAGGGTTGGAAGGGATTCTGAGCTAGCTTGAACAACAAGCGTGGTATTCTTAGGTTTTGTTGTCTCACTATGGGAGAAATAAATACCAAGACTAGTTGATGTTAAAAGCTGATGTTTATGGTCTGACAATGCAAGGGGTAGGAACAGAAATGTGGGCAGGGTTGTAGGCAGTGGGTTTCTCGCTCAGAAGGAGGTGGAAGAAAGTCCTTGTCATTTCATAGAACTGGGGGCATCACTTCCAGTCCTAGCAGAGGTCCAGGTGTCTGGTCATCCACGTGGTCCCCTTCCTGCACGCGCTCAGGGCAGGGGTCTTGGGTTGCAGGGATATCCTTTGCTCCTGGATGGTGTTTCTTGACATTTGTTCTTCAGCATGGCCTTCGCCTGCTGGTTGATCTGGCTTCCCATCCCTCGCAGAAGACGAACGGGAAGCAGTCAAGGGTTGCCTTCAGCCAGGCTGCCCAGATCAGACGAATCCTCAGACCCGTATCTCCAGCCTCCTCTGCCAACAGCGAACACGACCGCATCCTCATGAAGGTGGCGTCGGGACTGAGAGCAGATGGGGAAGTGGAGGGCCACGCCATTAGTTGCCCAGATGGATGCAGATCGCAGTGCAACGTGTCAAAGCCGTGCCATCCATATGGTGAATTTTTCTGAGCCCGTTGTGCAGCAAGATCTGCCTCAGCTCCTCGATGACCTCGTCAAGGGAAGTCCTGTGCAGCGTCCTTCGGCGACCCACATAGCATTCTGGAGGGACAGGCAGATGCAGAAGTGAAAGCGCGCACCTCGGGACCACGTAATACAGCAGGTGTTCCAGCACACCCCAGGACACCGGGTTGCCACAGAGCATCAAGCGTCTGAGCCGAGAGCAGACACGCAGAGGCGGTATCAAGGCCCTGATTTCATCAGTTTGGAGGCCACAGTTAGCTAGGTCCAGGGACTCCAGAGTGCCTGAGACCCTGTTCAGCAGAACCAGGAAGAACTCAAAACAGTAGCTAGACCTGGGGATACCACTCAAATCCAGGGACTTTAGGAGACGGGTGCAGGGATTGGAGCACAGCTTCGTCAAGTCCTGATGCTGAACCCTGCAGCGACGGAGGCTCAGGGTCTCCAAGGGGGTCTGCACGCCCCTGAGCAGCAACTTGAGGTGGTTCTGGAGGAAGGTGACCGAGTCAAAGATGAGGTGTCGGAGCTCCTTCAGGCTGCGAATCTGGGCGCTGAATTGCAGAAAGAGCCTCTCCACCTGGCGCGGGTTTCTGCTCTGAGGGACGACGCGGTTCAGGAAGCATTTGGAGAGGAGGAGTGTCTGCAGGTGGACCATGCGGGCCAGGTAAGGAGAAAACACGTTGATGTTTTGCAGATCCCAAAACCCCTGAATTTTCAACTCCTGGACAGAGTCCAGCTGCACCATCTTCAGGACCTCCTCGAGAATGGGAAGTGGGGGCACGTCACCCATGAACAACAGCTTCCTGCAGCACAGGAGCGGCAGAGGCTTCCTCTGCTTGACCCTCTCCGTGAGGAAGGTAAGGAATTCATCCGGGACTTTTTCCTGAAAGCATAGGTCTGTAAGCACCAAGAGCTGATCTTGCTGCCCTGACATGGAGTTGCCCTGGTTGGGGGCCAGAGTCGGGGACTGGATGTCCCTTAGCTCCTCAGCTGGGGCCTCAGAGGTCCTGCACGGGGCTCCTGTCTGGCCTGTCCAGAAGAGGGTGTCAGCGTTTCTCAGTCTGAGATCTAGCACTTTTAAGTCAGATCTCCTGCGTTGAACATTCTGGGAAAGCAGCAGATCCAGACCCTCCAGGGCAGCCTTTAAGATTTCATGGGGAGACTGACAATGCTTCAACAGAGCCCCCAGAGGGAGCTGAGAAAAGGGCCACCCCCCAACCAGGGCCTTCACTGTCTCTCTGTGTCTCCCGGCAACAGCTGCCTTGAACAAAGGAGGGAAGAGCTCCGAGGGAAGCTGTTCCAGAGCAGCGATGACTGAAGCCTCATTCTGCAACACCCTCGGGATGCAGAGGTCCAGGAGGCTTGGCGGGCTCCTGCTGCCCATGCTGATCAAAATGCTTCACCAGGAATCCTGACCTGTGAATGGAAGCAGGGGTCTGCTCAGAACTCCAGGAGAGCCAAAGTGGCTGTCTGAGCCCTCCCAAGTCTGGGCCCCTCCACCTGCCCCCTTAGCTCCTCAGAGGGAGGAGCTTGGTGGCCATGACACTCCTCTTTTCCACTGACACCGTGAGGGTGTCCCTGGGGATTAGATTCCAAACTGGATTCCTCTCCTGACTCAGGTTGGTCCAGAGGCTGCGGAATCCAAGATGGGCAGGTCCAACGGTGGATGCGACCTCAGCCCCTGGGGAAGTGGATGAATCAAAGATAAGTAGGAAACGTCGTGGCCCAACTCCTTTAGATCAGAGGGAAGTCTCATATGTAGGAAAACACCACAGTGTCCGATGTGTGACAGCTGACCAATGCCCAGTCATTGAGTCGGCTTCTCACTCCCAGTGAGGCCCTGTGGCTGTTTAACACTCTAAGCTTTACTTAGCTCCGCAGTGAGTATGTACCCAGAATGCTTCAAGCTAAGCAACCGGGTAAGATCATCTACAAATATAATTTCCCCCTCACATGTGTATGTTACAAGCAGAAGGCTATATGCTGCACTCACTTTTTAAATTCCCCTCTTTGGGGTTCTGAAGAGGCATGGGGGGCTGCCATTTTGCTGTTCAGATTGGTGACAGTTTGGCGGAAGAACAGACAACAGAATAAAAACGGGAGTTACTTCTACTCTGCAACAGTTCTTCCTTAAACACGTCACAGTATTGTGTGTTCTCCCAGCATTTGTAATCATTCATATATCACTTGTATCCATCCCATGGGTGCACATGTTGCCATCATCATTTTCAGAGCAGCTTCTTCCTACTTGAACCCTTGGCATCAGCTCTTCCCCCTAAACCTCCCTCGAAAACAATTCTTTATTGTGAATTGGGTATATTTCTGTTCCTCGTGTTACTATATGTTTATAACTCTGAAGAGTTTTATCGCTATCCGTCTCCTATACGCCTCGCTGGGGATTGATGCGCTGCCACACATGGCCAGACTCCGAGAGGGAAGGATGGCAAGACCTCGTCTCGTGGACACTGGATTCATGATCAGGAGGGACCTTCCCATGCCCGATTCCACGGAGGGGCAGTGCAGAGTGAGACAGTCATCCCTGGGACACATTGACCTGGTGGTCGCAGTAATGAACTCAGACCTAAGCATAAGTCTGCGCATGGTGCAGGCCTGTGTCCTTTCCCTCTGTTGGTGACCGTGCATTGCCGCCTACTTTGGTGGCACCTACTAACTTGAGGACAAAGGACTGCCGCTGGGGTATGGCTAGAACTTACGTACAAATCAAAGCTTCAACCATGCACATTCGGGTCAGCCTAGTCTGTACACAGGTTCGTGTGGAGTCTCAAGAAAATGCAAATATTCCTTGAGTGAGCATGCCTATCCTGGAGCTTGTCTAGTCCCTGTTCTTTGCTTTACAGATTGTATTTTTACAGCACCAGGTGACCTGGTTTTTTTTAGATAATGTTTTAAGTGACTTATCAAATTTAAAAATAGTCTGAGTAGGGGCTGAGCCCCGGTGGCGTCAGTGGTTGAGTGCAGGACTGTGGCCTGTGGGCTTGGTGGTTCAAATCCAGAGGCAGCTCTCAGGAGCAGCGCTGGGTAGCTCCCACGACCACCAGATGGCGGTGATCCCTCCCAAAACAAAACGAAACAAAAAAATAAAAATATTCTGAGTAAATGCAACCAGTCATGTATTCCCAAATTTGAGCATGAATCAAAAGAGGACACAGCTCAGTCCCTTGCTACATGTCTGAGCAAACTACAGCCCTCTGCTTTCTTACAGCTTCATTCCATGTGCTTCTCGTTCTTCTGCATCTCTGTTCATTTATAATAACATTTTGTTACCCGAACAAGGACCCGAAGAGACGTCTGAAGGACTCACAGAACCAAGGTGATAAGTGATATGAGTACTGACTTCGTCCTATTAAAGGCAGAGTCATGGGAAATTCCGTATCTACAGAAAAGCAATATATTTTTGTTTTCAAAGTTATTTAAAAGTTCTATCTCAAACTTTTATGAACTTGTTTGCTTGTGTACATAGACATTGCTATTGGTTTCATCCTGAAAGCAAGAATCAATTAACTGCTCAAGTATGGAAACAGGTGACTCGTGCTTTGAGAAGGGCACATCAAAGGGGTGAAACCATTGATTATGATGTTTGGGCATTAGTGTCACTAGTTAAGATGGCTTTAAAACCATTGCAATCGGATCCCGAAAGTGAAAGAGAAAAACCTGCCCATGAAAAGGTTACAGGAGCTGCCGGTATGGACCCATGTAGCAATCCTATATATGATAAAGTTTATGATCATTCTGAAGTTGAATCTCCTTCCTCAGATTCTTCCTCTGGAGAGGAGGATATGTTTCCCACATCTGAGCAATTAAAGAATTTGGTTTGTTTAGTAATAAAATGGCCAAACGTCTACAGTTAGATCCCAGAAAGGCAGTTGTAGAACCTAGAACCCCTTAGCTTGCACAAAAGCCTCCAGCTATCTCCAAGAGAATAAGATTATGTCTCGCATTCAAGCTGAGAGATTGAAATTATGTGAGTTAAAGGAGACTTCTTTAACCTCTCCCATAGCTACCACTGCTCTTTCCCCTGTTATTAGAACTCAGGAAAGCCCCTGATAGCCAACACCTTAGTGGGTAGGTCGGGTGTGATCATGCGGGCATGAGGTTAAGATTTTGAAAGCTTTAAAGGAATCTGTACACTCATATGCGGTAGAGTCACCTTAGGCTCAAGGGCTTTTTTACTCTTAGGCTACGGACAATTTATTATGATTCCCTCAGGTTGAGATAATTTAGTTAAAACAATATTGACTTTTGGCCAGTACATCCAATTCAAAGGAAGCTGAGAAACAGGCTCAGATGAATAGTTGCAGGCAGCTGCCTAGACCGCCTTTTGAACAATTGACTGGCACCAGTCCTGTTGCTGTTACCGCTCAGTGAGCCATTTTGAAGGATGACATTATTAAACAAATCCATGATCTGTGCTCATGTGATTGGAAAGAATTGAATGAAAAGGGAAGGACAGAAAAAGTATTTACTGAAATTCTTCAAGGACCTAATGAATCTTTTATTGAAGTTTTGTCCCCCCTTTCGACTGCTGTCAAACCTGCTGCGTTGCAAACTTCTCTCCTTCGGCGCTTCTCTGTTGGAGCCTGTACCCGACGCCCACCGCTCAGAGTTTCACTCTAAAATTAACTCCCTGCGAGTGGCCACAGTAACCTTTAGGCAGTGCCGCAGAAACAATCCCAGAGAACCTTGAACCCTTCGTTAACATGCAGTTAATGCAATTTTTGGATTTCCTGATGGTTTCAGTTTAGGTGCAGACAGTAAGCTTCATGAGGTCCAAGTCCATTCCAAACAGTCAAAAAAAAGTTAAATGTTTCGGATGTGGAAAGATGGAGCACATCAGGAAACACTTTGTAAGAAGTCAGGGACAGATGGAGACTTCCCTTCCAGAGCTATTTCTTCCGGCGTGTGCCGGCGATGTCACAAAGGAGTTCATGGGACTGATGAGTGTAGGTCAGTCAAAGATAGAGAGGGCAATCCTTTGCTAGCCCCCCCTTTTTTCTTTTCCAATTTGGAAAACTGTAGCAGGGGCTCCCCTGGAGACCCCGTTAGCAACCATTAGAGGAGATTACAGTTTACAGTAAGCTTGTGGATGGAGCATGTTCAGAATGACAGTCAAACATCTCTGCTCTATTACCTCCTATTTCTGGAAGTGCTGCTTTAGATTGTAACAGAACCTCCTCACCGAGGAAAATCCCTCTCCATCTCTTTGGACTTATTCCTGCTGATACCGTGGGCCTCATTTTAGGTCGGGGCAAGCTAAGTTCCCACGGAGTATCAAACCACACCGCAGCGACTGATTCAGATAACATTGGAGAGATTTCTCTAATGAGGCCCCCTTCTAAACGAATCCAGTTTTCAAAAGGTCAAAGAAATGCCCACTGATTACTCTTACCTTATCGTAAAGGCTAGACTGCTTCTGGGAGAGAAAGGGAGGTTTGGGCATCATTAAAACACATGTATTTTGGGGGCTGAGCCCCAGTAGCGTAGTGGTTGAGTGTGGGACTGTGGCCCAGTGGCTTGGTGATTCAAATCCAGCAGCAGCTCTCCAGGAGCAAGACTGGGCTTCCTACTCCCACCAGAGGGCAGTGATGCCACACACACACACAAAAAAAAACCAATAGCAATGATGGCTATTTTTGACTAGTCAGGTAAATGCTGAGAATTTTACTTCTTGGATTTATATTCCTAATCCACCCCTGAAAAGAGGAGCCTCGTGGACTGATCTGACTGTTAATGAACCCTCTTGGGTTCATTGGGGACCTCTAGATGATCAAGGATGCTTTTGAGCACGTGAGGAAGACACTACTATTACATCCAATGAAACTGGGGTGGAAGGACTTCCTGTATGCATTGGACGTGGGGAATGTTATTTAAAATTAAACTATCAGGCCTAGCAGTCCCTTGTCAAACAATCAGGAGAGAAGAGCAAGCGGCAAAAATTGCTCATGTTACATGCTCAAAGGTTTTCCAATGTAAGCCTAACAGGAAATTGTTCTGTACCTCCGTCGCCCCCATGTCAATCACCGACCTGATTGCTCTTGTCTGATTGGGTGCATTGGAGTGTTTGCAGAGGAGAACAGGCCTGGATGTTAGTAGTTAATCCCAAGAGGAATTTTCATTGATTGGAGCCCTTCAGGTTCCGCTCAGACTAAATCTGGTGCAGCTGATCTTAAGTGATCTTAAGTGGTTAAGTCTCTTAACCACCCAATCGACACACAAACATTGGAGCCTATTTTTTGGCCTTATGGGAAGATGTTCTCCTCATGTGATAGAAAAATCCCTCCAAAGTCATTTAAGGAAAGTAGGTGCTGCCTTGTTGCCTCTTAGAGGTTGGATTGGCGACAGAACTAAGCATGCAGGAAATGACACCTTTTCCTTCCCTGTTAATACAACCCAGTAGGTCCCAGCTTGTTCTTGTTGACGTATCTTTTCCTGAAAGAATCTGTCTATTGGAATCACTCCTCTGAAGAAATTAATTGTAAGAATGGATCTTTTTTGTGGCATCACTTTTTGGGAGCGGGAGACCCAGCCTTGCTCCTGGAGACCTGCTGCTGGCCTTGAACCACCAACTCAGTAGGCTGCAGTCCCGCACACAACCACTACGCCACCAGGGCTCAACCCGAGAATTGCTCTTTTTATACTTGTTTGAATTCTGCTCTGTCTTTGCACCATCGTAGCGAAAGGACATCTCTTTTGAGAGCAAGAACAGGAACGTGGATGCCGACTCAGTTGTCTGGGCAATGGCAAAGTTCTAATTTCGCTTTAATGGACACATTGGCTAAATGACTTTTAAGAAGATCAAAGTGATCGTTGGGGATTTTAATGGCTGCGATTTTAGGAGTCATAGCTCTTACTGCTACTTCTACTACTGCAGGGCTAGCTTTACAGCAGTCTGTACAAAGTGCTACTTTCATAGATGATGGGCATCACAATTCTGGGGTTCCGTGGTCCAATCACCAACGCATTGATCAGCAAATCCATGAACTATTGTCTGATTGAATCTCAGTTACTCTTTGGGGAGACCAGGTTAATTGTATCAAGCAACAAATTAAACCACAATGCAATTGGAATCATACATCCGTATGCGTTACTCCTGTGGTTTTATAAAAATAGTCTTTCCATGGGATCCTGTTAAAGGACATCAATTGAATGATCACAGCTCAGTTCTGTACCATATGCCTGAGATAGCTGTAGCCCTCTGTTTTCTTACAGATTTATTCCGTGTGCTTCTCGTTCCTCTGCATCTCCGCTCATTTATAACAAAGGACGAATGCTTTCGATGGGTGACTTTCCAGGCAAATTCCGTTAAGCCCATTTGACCAAATGTTTCTGATTCACTTATCTCTCCTTTCCCAGGCATTCTTCTCTTCCTGGCTTCCAGGACCACCCTGGAGATTCAGAGCTACAGCTCTTCCCTGTCTCCTCCTAAGTTCAACTTGGGGGTTTGGTGGTCAGTAATCAAGTGTGGGGTTCTCAGGATGGCATTAAGACTACGCCGTGACTTCAATATAAATTGAGGAGCCCTCACATTCTTCATCATTCATGGGGCTTCCATCCCCAGGGCTGTTGGTTCAACTCCACCAGCAGCTTCACAGGGGTTGGCTGGGAAACCAACCGGGACACCCACAAACCGTCTCCTTCAGTTGACAGTGACTGGATGGCCATGATTTTTCATTGAGAAAAGGTGACTCTAAGACTGTCAGCAATGTCATTGGGCATAGGCATTGACACAGTGCAAAGACATAGTCTCAGGGCCCCTGGAAAGTTTTGAAGTTGATGTAACTGACAATGACCTGCACCTTAGAGAGAGGGAGGAAAATGTGAGCCATGACTTGCACAATTAAAATATCTTCTGAGACAGTTTTGAAAGATGCTGTCAGGAGTCATTGTATCATTCCTCACCCATGGTCCAACAAGTGCTGGTTGAAAGATGGAGGGTCAATCACAGGAAGATGAAAGGAACCCCCCAAAAGAATAGACATTTAACCATTTCAAGGGGGAGCCTATGCTCAAAAAAGTATGATAGGAGTGTTGTAAGCAGGTCATTGAATAAACAAAATGAGCAGAGATGGAGTGTAGTTAAAGAGATTTATTGTGTCCAAACCCAGACTCACCTCTGAGGGACCGGACCAGACTATTAAACTGAGAATGGGTTTGGACCCACACAATAAGCCTCTGGGAGTCAACTGAGTTTCTGATCATTTTCTTTATTCAATGACCTGCTTACTTCAGCAAAGGGTGGAGGTTGGTTGAACCAAACCGCCTTTCTGTTCCTGAGAAGTGCCCTTGCTGCGGCTCTGTCCAGTCCTGGACGCCGCAGAAGCCCACCTGCTGTGTTCTCCCTGAAATGGTGGGGACTGTACGACAGCTCTCAAGCCGGGTCAAATGCAGAAAAGTCAGACATCCGAAGCAACTCATTCACATCACCTTGCGGACTGGTGTTGGGGACGCAGCCCAGGAGTGCAATCACATTTGCAGGGAGAGCCACAAACAGGTGTTGGCAGTGGGAGGAAGACCCGAGGGTGACTCCCAGGAAATGGAATCTGCTTTCCTCTGCACCACCTGATGGGGACCCAAACTGCCCTGAAGGTAGGACATGTCGGTCTCAGGAGGCAGCACCTGGGTCCCATTACTTTGTCCAGAATTGTTAGTATACTCAGGACAAGGATGACAGCCCAGCAGCTTATTTAGAAAGGTTTTCTGATGTCTACCAGCTATACCCCAATGGACCCACAGATACCAGATAATCGCAAGGCCATTAATGTAGCTTTTGTGTCCCAAGCCATATCAGACATTAAGAAAAATGTACAGAAACTAGACGGGGTGGCAGGAAAATCAATTAGGGAACTATTAGAAATATCAGAACAGACTTTTAACAATAGAGAACCAATTGAAGAGAAGCCAGAAGCAACGATGGCCAGAATCCTCCCCATGACTGTGGGAGACCAGAATCCTGCCTGGGGCCAGACAGGCAGAACAGACATGACACATGCAAACCTATCCTAGGCTGGAAGCAATGTGTCTATTGCAAAGAAGAGGGACAATGGAAGTCCACCTGCCCTGAAGGAGCTCAGTGTAGAAATCAGCCCCGATGAGTGGAGACTCAACTCTTCAAGCCGGAATGAGGAGGTCTGAGCACCAGGCTTCCTCAGAGCCGAGGTTAACCTGGAAGGTGGGGGACAGGCCTGTTATATTCCTTGCAGGTACAGAGGCAACCTGCTCAGTCCTCGAGGAAGCTGCAGGACCATCAGCAAACAGTAGACTGCCCTTCAAGAAGTGACAGGCAAATTAGTAAAGGCCTCCGGGATCTAGGAAAAGACTTACTGCACAAATTAAGGGGGTGATCAGCTTTCAACCAGACCACACCCAAAGAGCATTGGGTGCCTCCAAGAAGAAGCCCCTCCCCCCCATCCCCCGACAGGTCTGTGAGCCTCTTCCTTTGAATGACAGTTAATCCTGACAGCCACTGAGCCTTCCTCTGGAGCCCATGGGGGAGGCTCTTGACTGATGTCCCTGGATTTTGGAGATAATAAATACCTCTCCCTCCTCCCCACAGGCCTGCAGCCCAGGTGCTTCCAGTTGCGGTTCAGCTAAAACCCAGAGGAAGCTCAGTGGCTCTCCATCAGTACCCTGTGTCCCCTTCGAAGACAAGGAGTTTGCTGACCTCGGAAGGGACTGAAGTCAAACATAAAGAAGAAGTTTTGCACCTGTTAGAAGTCACGTTGGCACAGAGTGAAGTGTCTGTTATGCATCGTTCTGGCATCAGAAAGCAACAGATCCAGTGGACTTAGACAACCAAAAGCCGGGTGAAGCAGCGTGAGCCCCAGCTTTAGGAACAGACCTGGTCCTGGCTACCTAGTTGTCCGGACCCATCCAGCAGGGACATGCTTGACCTGGCTACAGTCACGTCGCCAACACCTTGCTAAAGATTAAGCCCAAGTTTTGAGTCATCTCTTGTTTCAACTTAAAGCCTGGAGGCGGCCCTGTTTAATTACCGTCCTTGTTGAGTCTTCTTTATAAAGAAGTTATAGAGAGTTCCGACCTTTAGTGTCTGCCAGAAGCAATAAGGTACTAACAGTGATGCAAGGACATTTAGGTTTATCTAAGACCCTGCAGGGCATGCTAACACTGATTTATGCAGCAGTAAAAGATAAACAGATGTCTCTTTAACCTGTGTAATCCCCCTCCCACTACACCCTATATAATTTGAGCCTTTTCTTTGAATAAAGGAGACTTGATCAGACTCCTGTCTTGTCTCCATTTCTCGCGTCTCCTGTTTCCCACATTCCTGCTCCCCCTTCCAGAACTTGCGAATTACAGACCCGCAGGCCGGGACACCCAGTGACCCACACATCCTACAGAAAGTCAAAGTCAAAGTCTCCTGCAGCAGCTGCACACCTGTGCTCATTCAGGCTCTAGCAAATGGGCAGGTCCAGTCCAATTAGATAATTGGAGCCCCCTGATGGCCAAGACAGCAGGAGACGTGATGATTACCTGCCAGAGCTGACTGCAAGGAAACGCTCCACCTGCCTTCACTCCACACCTGGTCAGGACCAGAGACCAAGGATGTGCAGTCGGGAAGCAGTGGGAAAGAGATTTCACAGAGATTAAGTCAGGACAGTGGAATTATAGACGATTGTAAATTTTTGTAGACACTTATTCAGGTTAAGTGGAAGCATTCCCCACCAAGAGAGAAATTACTCAGGGAGTAGGTGAAAAGTTATTAGATGAGATATTCTCTAAGGGGTGGGTGCCTGGCACCCACGAATCAGCCAATGGCACCCTAATCTGTTGCTAAAATGGTCCAAACAGGAGCTGACTGATCCCAGGGGCTCAAGTAGAAAGCAAATGCTGTGAGAATGATGAGGGCCGCAAATATACAAATGTGCCCGACACCCTGGATGGATGGATGGATGGATGGATGGATGGATTGTGACAAGAGTTTCTGAGCCCCCACTGCAATGATGCTTCAAAAAAAAAAAAACCGCAATGAGACATGAGAAAACTTCCTGAACTGTTGGCAAGATGCACCGAGATTTTGGTTGTACAGGTCAGGACACCCGTCCAAACTTGTCCATACTTAAGATGTGTGCATATTTCTTTTTCTTTACTTTTCTTTTTTCTGCCCTGGTGGGAGTCGGAAGCCCAGCCTTGCTCCTGAAGAGCTGCTGCTGGATTTTAACTGCCAACCCTGTGGGCCGCAGGCCCGCATACCACCACTGCGCCACCGGGGCTCAGCTGTGTGCATGTTTCTGTACATCATTCTACCCCTTTCGGGGAGGAAAACCTCGGATCATGGAGCCAATCAACAACATCCTGATAAATGGAAGAAAAGCAACCACGGCCATGGGAACATTCAGTAAAAACTGAAAGGAAGAATCAGCCCATACAAGAGACTAGCTAAATTCACGCTAGAGACAGGTGCTGGGTGGGTGGCCTTCGTGAACTCGCGTCCATGGCACCCCCTCTACCATCTGGTTTGCTTGTCCCTCTAAACTCACCCCTTGTGTCCATGTCCCTATTTTCAAGTCCCTGTTTTCCACCAAATCAAGTATTCTGAGATGTGCGTCTGAAGTTCATGGAACACCTGCCCCCCGGGTGTTGCGATTTAGTGAGGCAGAAGGAAGAGGACACCTGGGCATAATCGCAAGAGGCACCTGATTTCGAAGCGCCATCCCTGTATTAGTGGCCCCTTCCGTGGGTCTAAGAGTGATGGGATCCTAAGCCCTAGGTGCTCTGAGCTTTTTAAAGACCAACAAGGTAGCTTAGGCATGGCCCTAGAGGAAGATATCAACAAACCTGGAATTGCTAGGCAGAGCCTAGCAGGCGCCAGGAGGGAGTTAGATGAAAGGGTAAGGAAATAGGGAAGAAGAACAAAGTTAGTTTCAAGCATGGTGCCATGTATCCCCTCCTGTCGGCCATTGCAGGGCCTTTAGTCATTTTAATCTTGTCATTCATTTTTGGCCCTAAAGCCCACCAGCCTGCGTGATGATGAGCTGTTGACGGGATCAAGTATCAGGCATGAAAGACCCAGAACAAAAAAACGCATCATTGTGAAGGAGGGATGTGTCCAGAGTAGAGACTCAAAACCCATCTGTAGGCGATTGGACACCCCCTTACAGAAGGGTTGGCAGGGAGGGGAAGAGGCAATTCTGGTGCAGTATAACACCTTGGAAACATACAACTTTCCTCCAAGTCCTTAATACTTTCTTCCCTCGACTATCCTGATTCTCCCTCACAAATCTAGCTACACCAGAGCATGTACATGGGTACAGAGACAAGCTGGAAACACGAGGAGTCCCTGATTGGTTACACCCCGTCAGGCCTAATAAGGGGAGTAGAGATACCAGGAGGGAAGGGAAAGGTGGGGGAGAGTTAGGGGGAACTGATCACAATGACCTCCATATAGCCCTCTCCCACAGGAAGGAACAACAGAAACATGGGTGAAGAGAGAGAATGGTCAGAGTAAGACATGGAAAAAAATAGTAATTTATAAATGAACAAGGGTTCATGAGGGAGTTGGGAGGTGAGAAACCGAGAAGCTGATACCACGGGTTCAAATAGAAAATGTTTTGAAAATGATGACGACAAACGTACAAATGTGCTTGACATGATGGATGTGTGGATTGGGAGGGGTGGTATGGGGTCCCGACGAAATGATTAAACACACATATAAAAGTTGGATTCACAAAAAGAAAAAGGCTTTGGGAGAGTCAGTGGAAGATCAAGTCATACTGAGTCAGAAGACTGCATGCTCCCCCAAACCAGGCGGGAAGGGGAAAAGGAAGGTGAGAGGGAAGTTGGCGTTGTTCTAGGTTTGCAATGAGCACAGAAGGAACCAGGATGATCCCAAGCTTGCGTAAAGGTCAGGTTAACTGCAAAAAGGCTCCACTCCTGTATCCTGCAGCTTCTTAGAAAGCTACATGTCAGAACAAGCTAAAAGATACCGCCAAGGACAGCCTTCTTTTTGTCTGACCCAGTCAATTTTATGTTTATAAAAGCTTGTCCCCATTCTCTGCTTGGGGTCCACACCCGGCACTCCCCAGAGTCTGGTGAGGTCCCTCAGCACTGAGTCCGGGTTTGGACCCAATAAACCTCTTAAACTAAACTCGGTCTCTGCTCATTTTCCTAAGTCAACGGCCTGCTTACGACAGGAGACAAGACCTGCCTGCTGTGGGTTCTGGATTCACACCCTTTTTACCTCTGCAAGACTCCTGGATCTGACCTCCTTGGAGAGCCCCCTGTGTCTGCCCATCCACCTACCTTGGCTCTAGGAACTGGAGTAGGAATGGTCAGGGATGGCAGGTCCACAGGCGCACTTTGATCCAGCCCAACTCTCGCCCTTGCAGTGAACTTCCTCCTCCGTCTGCTGGCTCTTTTAAGGGCGATCCCTTGTGAGGTCACAGGTACGGCGGGGCAATCCCTCCCAAGGATCTCATCAGAGTTAACTAAGGATATGAGATGTAGGAGTCCAGCCCCAACCCTGTAACACCTGGATTACTTATCACTGAGGCTCACCGCATGAGAGATCCTTTCACAGGTGCTAAAACCTACTATTACTAAAATAAAATAAAGCAGACCCACTGGCCACAGAGTTTGTAGCCAGTCTCAGAAACCCTATGGGTGAGAAGCACTGTTCACTGATGTCAGCAGGGCTGGAGGTCATCCCACAGCCGGTCTCGTTTGCTGTCATTAGTGTTCAATTCATTACGTCTGTTCCTGCAATGATCTTGACCTTCAGGTGGGATTTATTTACAGTTGTTATGTGTATTCTTGTGCAAGTGCTTCCTTTATTCCATCCTCAATTGGCTGTTCTATGTGAGTAACTGATGGCCTTTCTCACGGTGGAATCCAGCTTTGTTTGTGGCTCCTGACAGGGGGTTTCTTCAACATCTCCTTCAAGTTGCAGCTTAGATTTTGTGACTTCCCTTTGGAGGAGACTACAGATGACAGGGAAACCCCCAAATCCATTTGCAGAGAAACCTCCTAGACAAAGTCTCCCTCAATTTCTTGTGATCAGTATGCTAGGAAGCACATAATCTTGCCCTCAAGAAAAGTGGATCAGAATTGGATTATTTCCATTCTTCCCCCATCACCCCTGGGGGAAGTGGTGTCTGAGGGGCTCGGCTGGGTGGGGCATTCATGGAGAGAATGGAGGTTGCAGAGTCAGGAGAAGGTGTTGCAAATTTGTGAGCTGGAACAGCCAGCGAAGCCTGTCACAAACAATCAAAACTAATGCCAGTGTCATGAAGATATTTTTACACACACATAAAATACTCAATTTTGAATATTATCCTTTAAATAAAGTCAGGAGAGTTTAATTAAAAATTGTGCTTCAGAG
>PVJH01006540.1:0-100923 GCA_004026705.1 Nesogale talazaci | reverse complement strand
CGTGCTCGGCCGCCGTCTGCGCCGCCGAGTTGGCCCCGCTGCAAATCAACCGCCGTGGCCCCGCCTCCCGGGCCATCGCCGCCGCCTCCTCGGCCCACCGCGCATGCCCGCGCGCTCGCCCGCCCCGCCCCGAGCCCGGCCCCCGCGCGCCTCTCCCCGCACGCGCCCCGGAGAGGCCAGAGCTGCCAGGGGAGGCGGGAAAAGGGCTCCCAGCGATCCTGCTGGGAGCGCTCGGCTTTGCTCCCTCCTCCCCGCAGCCCTTCCAGGACCTGGCCAGGGCAGCCCCAGCAGGTGCGCTTCCCCCCCGCCCCCCTTCCCACCCACAAGACACAGGAGTGGCCGCTGCTCCCCGGAATGTCCCCCGACTTTTGAGCACCCCGGACCACAGCGGCCACCACGCAGGGCAGACGCTCTCGGTCCGGGCGTCTCTCCCACTCCCAGCGCTTAGGACGCCCGGAGGGGACCGCGGGGAGCAGGGCTGCCAACAGCCCCTTTCAGAGTCCCAGAGCCATTTCTGGATGGCCTTCTGCACCCCCTTTCCCGACCTGATTCAAGTTGCTTTCCTCTTCCTGAAATGACGGCAAAAACATCTTCAAATTGCTCTGTAAGCCTGCAGGCTAAATGAGTCTGTAAACATTTTCTCGTTTTATTTTTTCATTAAACTCTGAGACATCCCACAAGATAGGAAACTCACGAGTTGTTCTCGTTCGAGCGAATCACTTCGTTTTGATGATTGTCTCCTGGGTTTTGCACAGTGTCTGAAGTATTCCTGGAGCCCTGTGGGCACAGTAGGGTAAGAGTGGCAATGCTGACTGCAAAGCCGTGGGTTCTACACCCCCACATGCTTGCAGGAGAAAGATGAGGCTATCTACTCCCATAAAGGTTTACATCCAGGAATCCCTATATAAGGCTGACTTGCTGCACTTATTGTAAGGCTTTTCAAAGTCTATCCATCCTTTATTTCGCTCCCTGAGTAGTATACTATTATATGCATGTATCGAATTTTGTTTCTCCTTTCATCCATTGGTGAACATGTAGATTGTTCCCACCTTTTGCATTTTGTGAATAATGCTGCAGTGAAGCTTGGTATGGCATTTGCTTGTCACTGCTTTAACTTATATATAGGAGTGGAATTGCTGGCCCATCTGATAGCTCTAGTTTTTTTTTTTTTTTGAGGAACCACTTTACATTTCCATGATGACTGTACTATTTTGAATTCCCACATGCAATGGATAGGGGTTTCAATTTCCTCATACCCTCATCAACAGCTGTTGTTTTCTCTCTTTTTGTTTATAAATTTTATCCAAGCTGCCATAGAGGGAATTAAATGGCCTTTCCCTGTGGTTCTGCTTTGATTCTCTCTAAGGGTGTTAAGGGTGTTATGAATCATTTCAGGAGTTCATGGCCACTTAAGCACCTCTTTGGTAGAAGTCTACCCAAGGATTTTTGCCCATTTTACAATTGGGTTATCTTTCTTTTTGCTTTTACATTGTCAAAGTTTGGCATGTTTTTGGATATTATATTTTTATTGGATATATGGTTTCAGAATATAGTGGATATTTTTCTTTGTAGGAGGTAGCTGGGAATATGCTCACGTTTCCAGGGTTTTCTAGAGACAAACTCTTCACCCCCCCTCCCCAAATGACTATAGCAATAGGCTTTAGAGAGAGCGGGTCTCTCTTTTTTCCCTTAAATCCACTCTCTAAGCCAGTCCTGTTCATCCCCCATTTATCTGAGTGTTTTATGACATTGGAAGGAAGGTGCTCAATGACAGAGAAAAGGCATGAAAATGAACTGGGAAGTTCACTGTTGCTTGTCCTCTTCTGACTTCATGCGAGGGGTAGAGAATTACTACCCCCATCAGTTGAATGTGCGCCCTGTGTCCTGTAGGTCAGACGTGCACCTCCCTCTGCGCTCTCGACATCTCTGCCAAAGCCTGTGCTAAGCCATCCCGGTGGCCTCACAGAATTCACAGACAGCATTCACAGTGAAGGGCTTATCAGGGGAGCAGCAGGCTGTAATTCACAATCAGGCATGATCAAAATACAGTTCTTCAATCAGGAAAGTCTCCACTCAATCATGCCTGCCAGCCTGCTTCTCGTTGGCCCTGGCACTGCTCTGTCCTGTCGCCCCATTGGCCTCTGCCCTGCCTGGGAAAGTTACAGAATCTCTTGAATTCTGTTAATGAGTCCTCAAAGAGACCCTACTCCTACCTCAAAGCACTCAGCTTTTTAATTCTGTGACTTAACAAGCAGATCTGCATTCCTAAGTGCATAGTGGTCCCCTCCTCTGCCCCACACTTCCAGTCCAAAGTCATTGTTCCCCCGCCCTCACAATCCTGTTTTCCAGCTGGTCTCCTAGTTCTGCTGCTTCTGATGCCACTGTGGGTGCCACCATGTCTCTGCCACCACTTGCTTTCTCTGTGTGTGTCTATGGCCACAGTTCTGTGCCTCCTAGACCAAGACGTTTCTGCTTAGGGAGCTTATGTCCAAAAGAGACCCTCCAGTCCTGCGGTTTTTTTCTGGAAGGTAGTGAGATTTCCCTTTCTGTCTGTGGGCTGACTCATTTTAGTCCAGTGAGGTGGGCAAACAGATCATCCTCTATTAGAGTTTCATCCCCTTTATTTGCATAGTATCTCCCCTACAAGGGTACCGTGCTCCTATCACATTATTAGCAGGTTATCCAGCTCCCTGGGTGGGGCACAAGCAACACAGTTGTGAGTACTATCTGGTTCTTTGAGGATGAGGAAGACCATGCTAACCAATTCACTGCACCACAACTAGGGATCTAAAGAGATGATCAGAGAAACATCAAACGATCATTCTAGGTTTCTGAGTTCTCAGTGTATCACTAAACTGTCCTGAGGTACAAGGGCATCTGCTTTCTATCTGGTTCAGGTGATATATTGGGGCTTAATTTAATTTTAAACATGAAGGTACTTGCATATTCTTAGTAGCTAGATAAATACTATACATACTTATGGTTTTTCATCTTCATTCCCGGCATCAATACTACTCTGTTACAGAAAAATAGTGCCGTTATGTTATTGTAAGAGAGAGGCTCAAACCACCCTGTCAGCCCCTTATGCTGTCTGCTTCTTTATTAAAGCACAAGATAATAAAGAGGCTCCAAAGAAATTAGATGTAAGTGTCCTTCATTTAGTTTTTGTTGATATTTAATGCATGTATCATTAGAGGAGTGAAATATTCTAAGACTCCATTTGTCCATACACAGCCATTTAGCAGCACACAAATTATTACAGAAGTGGTTCTTAGAGACTCATAATAATTAAGTCACTCATGCAATTGATGGTAGACCATATTCCTAAAAGAAATTAGAGTGGATCTAAAATAAATTAAGGGGATGAAGGTTTTATTAAATTTGAAATTTGTTTTATTAATATTTTATTCATTTATTGACTTTTGTGCTCTTTTGAGTATAATTGGACACAAAGGTTAGTTATTCCCAATATGACTGGTAAATAAATTAGCCTCATATCATTCAATTTGTTCTCTCTGCTGATAAGATGATCTGAGGTGTTGGACAATATGAAGAAGCATGTAGCATCAGTTGTGGAGAAAACCTCATTAACAACCTGTGAGATGCACAACCTTGCTTGAGGCAAGCCAAGAGGAATTGAAGCACTGATCAAGATAACAGACTACAGCCTTCAGAATGGATTACAGTTCAGTGTAAAGGAAACAAAAATCCTCACAACTGGACCCACAGACAACATCATGATAAGCAGAGAGAAAATACTGAAGTTGTCACGGATTTCAGTTCCTTAGGTCTGCAATCAATGCCCACAGAAGTAGCAGTCAAGAAATCAAACAATATAAATCTGGTGCAAAAAAACTTCTTTAGGGTGTTAAAAATAAAGATGTCATTTTGAGTTCTTATGTGAACCTGACCCAAGCCATCATATATTTAGGACAGTGAATAAGGAAGATCAAAGAGGACTGATGCCTGGAATAATGGTGGTCACAAAGAAAAGAATAGTATGGATTGTCAAAAAAAAAAAAAAAAGAATGAATCTATCTTGAAGAAAGTAGATCCAGAATGCTCCTTAGAAGCAAGGAAGGCAAGATTTAATCTGTCGTACTTTGGATATATTATCAGAAGGGACCAGTCCCGAGAGAAGGACACCATATTTGGTAAAACAGATCATCAGAGAAAAAGAGATAGCCTCTCATGGTGACAGATTGACACAGGGCTGGAACAACAGATGCAAATATAATATGATTGTGAGGATGCCTTGAGGCTAGACAGCTGATAATCCTCACATACATATGAATTGTGAGAAGAGATGTCAGAGCCCCCAATAAAGGTATTTTAAAAAAAGATACAGAGGCACATTAAAACTACTGTTTTAACATTGTGGAGCCAGTGAAGATTATAAGCAGAACAGGTGTGATTGAACAGTTTTGTATGGAGTTTAGGCCAGTATCTGGCATGTAGTAAGTGTTTAATAAATGCCTAATTTGGACAGTTAAAAAATACATCCTATATGAGTCAGAATACATTCAATGACATCTAAGAACAAATGTCTTACAACTAGATGAGTTGAACATACAATGTACTATTAAAATAATTTGTAGTGATGAAATGTCTTTTGTTTTTGAAGAAAGTAAATATATCCTATCCTACCAACCAGACTGTTCTGTAAGACTGTAGGTTGTATTAGTCTGGGTAGACTAGAGAAACAAATTCATAGACATACATATAGATATAAGGGAAAGGTTTATATACAAGAGAAATGGAACATTGAGAAAGCATCCCAAACCAGTCCAGTTCAAGGTCATAAATCCAACATTAGCCCATATGTCCGAAACCAGTCTATAAAGTCTCCTTCTGACTCACAAAGCACATGCAGTCAAAGCATCCCAGCGCTGGCAGGGGTCTCCCCATGGCTCCTTGCTTCCAGGGCTCAGGGTCCATCAACACCATCCAGTGGTGGTAGAAGCAACTCAGTACTGGAAGAGGTCTCCACGTGGCATCTCCAGCTTCAGAGGTCTGGTTCCATCTGGGTAAGGCCGTGTGGCTCCTCCTCCAACTCCTCCAGTTCCTCGGACACTGCCATCTTGTCTTGTCAGTAGTTCGTTGTCTCGGAGACTGACTCCCAGAGACTGAGAGTCAAGTGTCTCTTCTCCAATTGGGAAATACCGTGAGATTTCCCAGACATATCAGGAGAAAGCCATGCCCACACAGAGGCCTCATTGGCTACTTCAGATTAACAGACTAGACTCCATCCATACCTCCCAATCATGAAATTGACATCACAAATACATGACCGCCACAAAGGTTTATTTTTTTTTAATGATTATCCATGTGCATACATATAATTCCTTTAAGTTGAGATTTTGCTATATCTAGTATTTAATAAATGCCTTGAAAATTAGTGGATAAAGAAGTATCCAAGCCCACACACAAGAAGCACACCAGCCAGTGTGGCCACGAGGTATCGAAAGGATCAGGTCTCAGGTATGAAACAGGAAAAAAAGATGTATCACTGTGTGCACATCTTCCTGAGACAACCACTGAGGACATGTGGGGTTATGAGCAAGAGTGGTGGAGATAGCTGACAGTACCTGGCTATCAAAAGATATAGCATCTGAGGTCTTAAAGTAAAGTGACCAGATTTTAACATTGGTAAAGCAGGACACCATTGACCGGGGGTGGGCTGAGTGGGTGGTTAGAGGGATTATATTCTCTTCCCGTTCTCCTACCATTCCCTAGCTTGTTATGCATTCTTTCCAAAATTGGGACTTTTAAAGAACGCCATGGGATGCGGGAAAATTGTTTAAAATTTGGGTTGTCTCACAAAAGCAGGACATCTGGTCACTTGATCTTAAAGGCTTGAGAGTAAACAAGCAGACATATAGCTCAGAAGCAACAAAGCCCACCATAAAAGAAGCACATCAGTTTGTGTGACTATGAGGTGTGGAAAGAATCAGATACCAGGCATTGAAGAACAAAAATCATATTATGTGCCCATCCTCCTGACTTGATCGCTGAAGACAAAAGGTGCAGAGGCAAACAGAGTGGAGGAAGCTGATGGTGCCCAGCTTCCAAATGACAAAGCATCTAGGGTCTTAAATGCTTGAAGGTAAACAAGCAGCCATCTAGCAGAGAAGCAGCAAAGCCCACACAGAAGAAGCGCACCAGCCTGTGTGATCACAAGGGGTCGAAGGGAGCAGATATCAAGCATCAAAGAATAGGAATCACACTCCTATGAATGAGGGGGAGAGCAGAGTGGGGAACTAAGGTGCAATTGTGGGAAATTACAGGGGAGTCGTGGAGAAGAGATGGACAAGTCAGGGTGCAGTGACGTAGCGATAGAGCATGCAACTTTCTTCTAGTTCCTGAAGGCTTCCTACCCCCAACTGTCATGGTCCCAAGTCTACATTACAAATGCAGCTGGACTAGAAGAAGTACACTGATGGTGCCCAGTGTAGATGCACACTGGGAGAGATAGCAACTGGGAATATGGGGAACCCAGGACAGAGGAAACTCTCGGGACCAGTGGTGAGAGTGGAGTTACCGGATAGGTGGAGGGGAGGTGGGATAGAGAGAGGGAGCCAATTACAAGGATCTACACATAACCTCCTATTTGGAGGACAGACTTTGGAGGAGTGGGTGAGGGGAGATGTTGGGCAGTATAAGATATGACAAAACAATAATACTTTGTAACTTATTGAGGGTTGGTGGGGGAGGGGAGAGCAGGGAGGGAGAGGAAGGGATGGGGGGGCTGATATCAGGGGCTCAAGTGGAAGAGCAAATGTTTGGAGAATGAGGACGGCAGCAGGCATGTGAAGGTGCTTGGCACAGTATATGCATTTATGTATTGTGAAAAGTGATGTACAAGCCCCCAATAAAATGATTTATATCTATGTATATACATGACACATTTGTAACCACCCTACCAGATGCTTGAACATAAATGGAGATTCTGAGGTGTTTCAAAAAAAATTAATGGATATATTTTCCCATGCAATTAAATATTCTGCTAAGTGTGATATTTACCCATTGTGTAGTATCATATGGATGACCTATTAATAAATTAACAAC
The DNA here is from genome assembly GCA_004026705.1 of Nesogale talazaci. Lineage (NCBI taxonomy): Eukaryota > Metazoa > Chordata > Mammalia > Afrosoricida > Tenrecidae > Nesogale > Nesogale talazaci. The sequence goes on along the minus strand of PVJH01006540.1, from coordinate 93,855 downwards.
CACATATTCTTGACTACTTCAATGTCTTTTAATTTCTTTCTAATCTATTTGTTAAACTTTACCAATCAATATCCTACTTAATTTTTCAAATAATAACATCCATAGATCATATGTTTTGATGGAAAGGTATGTGGTATAATTTTTTTTCCTTCGGAATCTACTGCCCTCCCAAAGCATGACCATCTTGAGTGTTCATGACAATCATGAACACTTCTATTTGAGTTCACTTCTGGCAAAACAGAGTCTGCCATGAATCTGAACAAGGTGTCTGATATCTGGTATTTCTCAGGAAGGTACAAATCTTACTACATCGCACTTCTTATCTTAGTCTTTGTCCAGGGAAGTAGCAATCTATCCATCCCTTAATTCTTATTCTCATGATTGCTTGTTATCCTGAACCATCTTTCCATTCCTCCTTTTCTTACAAGTTATCTTTGCTTCCCTGGTGATTTAGTAGCTCTTAACAATGCGAATTATAGGAGCTTCATGGTTGACAGTAAACTCAACTGGCAATCCTTCCCCTTAAAAATCTACAAACAGTCCAAATAGTGGGAATTTCCAACCACCCTCAAATATTCCTTGTTAACCAGCCTCCAAGCAGTGCCTTAGCACTTTGACATTGAAATATGCTTTTCTCCTTTGCGACATGACACCAGCCACATTTATCAGCAGGGATTTATTTTATAATTAAATTGTGTTCTTTGACATCTCCAAGAACTCCCTTCTTTATAAACTGATTTGAGCTAATGTGGATACTGATTTATCAGTGGCTTAGGCTTAAGTCCCTTGCCATTTCGCCATTTGAAGAACTTCATAATGAATCACACTCCTTATGGGACAAAAATTTTACCAATCTTATCAGGATTACTGCAGCTGTCTCACAAAATACCCTTGATGCTGGAAGCAAAGGAAGAAGTAAGACTTGTATAATAATCAAAGGATTATTATACAAAGGATTATTATTATCAAAGGACTCATTATACATTGCATTAGTCCTGGTCATAGTCCTATTATGCTAATCGAAAATACAATGGAAACAGGTGCAACTTTGTTCAAGATCTTAGACTATCCATCAGACCATTATAAAATGCTTTCTGGTGATGCCAAATCCAAATAGGATGCTCTCCTTTAGACAAGGCCAGGAGGGAGGTTTTCGATTAAAATAAGGAAGCATTCTCTTTAAGCAAGATTAAAACTGTAAAGGGGAGGGGGTCCTAGAAAATGAAGAACATTTTCCCAGAAAAGTTTGAAAAAATGTGCTTCTTCAGCTAGTAAATCAAGAAACTTGACCCGAGTTTAGTGAGTACACAAAATCAGGAGTGTTACGCCTCCCACACTCTGAAGAAATACTACTTCTAGTTTTGCAAATGTATCCAAGTGATACATTAATTTAAATCAAATCATTCATCAGGGAGTCATATAAAATATATAACATCTAGAGAAGAAATTAACTTCAAACATTTTTCTGACATGAAAGCTCACTTGCTATAATTAATAACCGAAAAATATTGACTCTCTTCATTTAATAGGTATCCCTTTTAGGAAATTATGAATTAGGTTTTCTGCTCAGCAGTGGTAATTACTTTTAGCTATAATCCTCTTTGGCCCTTCACTTTAATAGTTTTTTTGTAGCTATCTTTTATTATAAGCCCTTACCAAGCCCTACGATATAGGTTGCTATTATTTGTTCCCATTCAATTGGGTCCAACTCAGCAATTCTGAGTGCAACAGAATGAAATGCTGATCAGTCCTTGTTCTGTTCAAGTTTATTGTTGTGGCCACTGTGTCAATCCATCTTGTTAACGGTCTTTCTCTTTTTCATTGATCATCTAGTTTACCAAGCATGATGTCCTTGTTCAGGGACTAGTCTTCCCTGACAACATGTACAAAATAGGCAAGTGTTTGCGTGACCTGGAAATTTGGTGCTTAGTAAGGAGCATTCTGGCTGTATATTACATCTTCCAAGACAGCTTTGTGTTTTCTTTTGGCAGCCCATGATACTTTACGTATTCTTTACCAACTCCATGCCTCAAAATGCATTAATTCTTCTGTGACTTTTCTTATTCATTGTCTAGCTTTCATATTCATATGAGGTGTTGGAAAATACCATGACTTGGGTCCTCAAAGTGCCATGTTTACTCTTCAGTACCTTAAAGAGGTCTTGTGGAGCAGATTTGCCCAGTGCACTACCTGTTTGACTTAATGGCTATTACTTCCATGAGTACAGATAATACTTCCAAGCAAAAGGAAATCAGTCTTTCCTCGGTTTATTCTGAGCTCATCAATTGTTCTCTTGCGAGGAATTTTGCTTTCTTTACATTGCATTGTAATCCATACTGGAGACTGCAGTCTTTGATTTTCACCAAGTGTTTCAAGTCCTGCGTGCTTTTAGCAAGCAAGGTTGTATCATCTGCATATTGCAGGTTGGTAAAAGCCCTTACTCCAATTCTGATACCATGCTCATCTTTATATGGTACAACTTCTCAGATTATTTGTGCAACATGCAGATGAAATAAATATGGCTAAAAGACACAACCTTGATGCTCACCTCTGCTGATTTGAAGCCATATAGTATTCCTGTTTTGTGTCAATGATCCGTTTTTCGTCCATTAGCACAATAAAATCTTCTAGAATTCCCATTCTTCTCAATGCTATTCATTGTTTGTAATGTAGGCGGGATATGTAAATATATGTAATAATAAAGAGGATAAATTGTTATGTTGAATGATATGTAAAAATGACTATGAAAATTGCAATTTCAGAACAATGAGTTAATTAATTTAAGTAATTAATTTTTGAAAGAAATTACCAATACAGTCAATACGACTTGTATAGGAAGAGTATATATTTCTTTCTCCTGTTACTAATTGAAGAAAATCTCTCAATATGATTTCTATTGTAGGTTTTGGCTTTTTATTCTGAAATATCTGAGAGAATTTCAAAATGTTTGTGAAAATGTAGAATTAAACAATAATGGAGTTTTTTCCATGAACATTTTGAAGCCCTTTGTATGTCCTAAAATAAATAAACTTGGTTCAAAAATCTCTCAGATCCTGATTTAATAGTAACAATAATTGAAATGCATTTTTTCTCTTAATTGGAAATAAAAGGTGAACATTTCTCTAGGTTTAGAGATAATCTGTTAGAATGTTCCCGAGAACAGTGTCAATTGTTGCCACGTGTCTGAGTTAGACAGGGTTCACTAGAGAAACAAGTTCATAAACATGCATATGGATATATATTCCTCTTACATATACAAGAGGAATGAAACATTTAGAAAGCATTCCAACCCAGTCCAGTTCAAAGTCATAAGTCTGAGATTAGCCCACATGTCCGACATCAGTCCACAAAGTCTCCCTCTGACTCACGAAGCATGTGCAATGACACCAGGACAAGCTAGAAGCATCTCAGCACTGGCAGGGGTCTCTCTGTGTCCTCTCTGGCCCCAGAAGTCTGGTTCCATTAGGCAAGCCCATGTGGCTTCTCCCCTGGCTCTTCCAGGCTCCTGGACTCAGGATCCATCAGCATGCCATCATCTAGTCTTGTCGGTAGACTGACTCCAAGAGACTGAATCAAGTCTCTTGCTTCCAACTGGGAAATACCGCGAGATTTCCCAGAATTCTCAGGAGAAAGCCATGCCCACACAGAGGCCTCATTGTCTCTCTCCCGACTGACAGGCTAGACTCCACCCGTAGATTCCCAACCCTGAAATTGACACATGAGTACATGACTGCCACAGTGTGACAGCCCTACCCTGTCCTGTGTCACCCTCGAAATTGCTGTTATGCTAGAGGTGATAGTAATGCATTTCTCCAAGTCCTTCCTTTTTGTCAGCCCTTTCCTTTCCCACTCATGATGCTGTCCTCCAGGGAATGGGTCTCTCCTGATCACCTGTCCAAAGGGCAGAAGATAAAGTCCTTCTTCTAAGGAGCATTGTGGTTGTACTTCTTCCAAGACAGATTTGTTGTTGTTGCTATTGTCTATGATGCTGTCAGTAGTGTTCTCCCATACCATAATGCAAATCCATCAATCCTTTTATGTTTCATTGTCCAGCATTCACATGGGTCTGGGGTGATTGGAATATCATGATTTGTGTCTGGCATATTGTAGTCCTCAAAGTGACATATTTGCTTATTAGCATGCTAAACATGTCTATTGCAGTTAATTTACCAGTGCAATATGCAGTTTAATTTCTTTTTTTTCAGTGGGGGGCATCACTGCCCTCTGGTGGTCGTGGGAGCTACCCAGCCTTGCTTCCAGAGAGCTGCTGCTGGATTTGAACCGCCAAGCCAATTTGGGCTGCAGTCCTGCACTCAACCACTATGCCACCAGTGCTCAGTGAATGCCCCTTCTTGACTGCCCTTTCCATGAATGTTGATTATAGATTCAAGTCAAGTGAAACTTTTGACAGCTTCAGGTTTTTCTCTTTTTATCGTGATGTCATTTATGTGTCCATTTAGGTGTAATTTTATTTTCTTCTCATTGAATTATAATCTACACTGAAGGCTGTATTATTTGATCTTCATCGGTAAATGCTTCCAGTCTTTTTGACTTTCAGCAAGCAGAGTTGTGTCATTTTCAAATTGTAGTTTATTAATAAATTTCCCTTCAATTCAGATGCTGTCTCAGATATCCCATCTTCTCAGATGGTGTTTTGTTTGTTTGTTTGTTTGTTTGTTTTTTTGGGGGAATCATCACTGCCCTCTGGTGGTCGTGGGAGCTACCCAGCCCTGCTCCTGAGAGCCGCCGCTGGATTTGAACCGCCAAGCCCGCAGGCCACCGTCCCGCACTCAACCACTTACGCCCCCAGGGCTCAGCCCCAAAATGGCTTGTTAAGCACACAGATTGAGTAAGTCTAGTGAAAGAATTCAACCACGACACACACCTTTTCTAACTGTAAATGATACAATATTCTTTCACTCTGCTGTAAAGGCTGCCTCGTGGTCCAGGTCCAGGTTTTCTATGAGTGCAAATCTTAAATCCCATTCTTTACAGTATTACTCATAGTTTATTATGATTCATACAGTCAAGTGCATTTGCCAAATCAATAAAACAGAAGCAAACATATTTCTGGTATTCACTGCTTTCATTGAATACAGCAATTGTAGTCCTTGTTCTAACCCTCTTCTTAATTCAGCTTGAATCTCTGTCGATGTGTTTCTGCAACTGTTTATATATGATCATTGGCAATTTTTTTCTTGCATGTGATATTAATAGTATTGTTTGATAATTTTCAAATTCTATTCGTCAAATTTCTTTGAATGCACACAGATAGAGATCCCTTCCAATTGCCCTTGGAACAGGTCTGTATGTGTGTGTGTGTGTCTAGTGCTTTGTCAGTTTGTTGAAACATTTCAATTTTTATTCCATTAGTTCTTGGAACCTTGCATTTTGCTAATGGCTTCAATGCAACTTGGACTTCTTCCAATACCATCATTTCTAGATCATGTTCTCTTTCTTGAAATGGTCAGTCAACCAATTATTTGTGGTGCAATGACCATGTATCTCTTTTTCTTCTTTTAATGCTTCCTGCATGGCTCAATATTTTGTCCATAGAATCTTCCAATATTATGAATTGAGGCTTGCCTTTTTCCTCAATTCTTTTAGTTTGAGATGTTGAGCATGTTCTTCTTCTTCTTTTTTAAACAAGCTCTGGCCAGTTTTATAAAGAAAAATATTGCAGGATTTATTTTTCACCAGTCTGTTCTGGCATGCTTCTAATGATATCAGAATCACCTAGAAGATAAAATAATTTTACATTAATCAATGGCAACAAATTGTTGCAGAATTTCCCTACTTTAGATGTCATTCTATAAGTCAACATTCTTATTTCCTAGTTATTTCACTAGACAGTCATCTTGAACTTGAACAAGGATCCCTAGAGTACCAGCCATATATAGAAATTCAGATTTATCACCAGGATTTGTAAAGCCAGACCCAGGGAAAGAACTTAGCCGAGGGACATATGCATGGTCTTAATATAGCAAATTTTTAGCCTGTCCTGGCTATCGAAAAACCAGGACAGTGAGAATATTTGCAAGATCATGTTCTTCTTTTTTGCCTCTTGTCTTTGCACATTTCCTTATGCTTCCCTTTATCTTCTTGAGCTGCCTTGTAAAATTTTCCATTCAGCAATATTCCTTCACCATCTCTTTGCTTTACCAACTCATGTTTATGAGTAATTCACTCACAGAATAGTGAAGTCTCTCTTGACATCCACCTGATATTTCTTTCCTTCCTGTCTTTTTAATGTGCTTTCATTTTCTTCACGTTCTTGATATGGTTCCACAACACATCTTGTCGTCTGTCTTTAATGTTCATTGCATGAAGTTTGTTCTCGAGATGGTTTCTAAATTCGTATTTTGGTGCTTTCAGACTGGTTTTCACATTTCCCAGCTTCACCCTGAACTTGCACGTGAGCAATTGATGATTCCACGGCCAGCACAGATTTTGCTTTGCCTCATGATCCTGAGCTCCTTCATTTCTTCCTCTCACATATGTATTCCACTTGATTCCTGTGCATCCCATCTGGTGGGATTTAGGTATGTAATCAACTGTTCATGTTGTTGAAAAATGTATTTGAAATGAAGAAGCCACTGGGCCTACAAAATCCCATTATTCATTTTCCAGCACCAAGGCCATTATTTCCATCTGAGCTTTCCTCTTTGGTTCCAGCTTCCGTATTCTGATCACCATTAATTATCATTGCATCTTGATTGCATTCTTGATCAATTTTAGATTAATGAAGTTAGTAGAATTATTCATTTTTTCCCACCACTGGATTTAGTGATTGGCACATAAATTTGAATCATAATTGTATTAACTGGACTTTCTTGTAGGTGCATAGATATTATCCTATCACATATCTCTTGAAATGTTCTTTTAGATGATGAACGGTAGGTCATTCCTCTTGAACTTGCCATTCCAGCAGGTAGAGCAATAAATTGTTTCAGCTCACTCAAAAAAATCACTGCCCTTGAGACAATTCTGACTTGGAGCAACCTTACAGAACAGGAGAGAACAGCCCTGGGGGGTTTCTGGAGACTCTTTATGGGAGTAGAAAGCCTCATCGTTCTCCTGCTCACTCGGATATTGATATTTATTTGTTACATTTCATGTTCAACAAATCCCAGCTTTTCAAACTTCAGACTTTGTGCATTTCACATTCTGAATATTAATGGTTGCTTGCTGCTTCTCCCCCCCCCCCTTCTCATTTTGAGTCATTCCCCATCAGCAGACGAAGACCCTGAATGCTTTGCTTCATCCACATCATTAAGCTGGGCTCTATTTTGGGGAGACGGCTCTTCTCCAGATGTCATCTGAGTGCCGCCCAACCATTACTGGCCTGTCCATTTGGCTGACTGTGGTGGCTTTTGTGCTCCTGCGATGCTGGACGCTATCCATCAGTATGGAGAATAACAGCAGGACCACTCATGGTGAACAGGTTGCTGTGGTGTTTCCAGACAAAGAGCAGATGAGGAAGAAGAATGAGGTGGTCCACTTCTCCTGAGGGGTTAGCCGCTGAACACCTTACAAACAGTAGGTGATCAGTGGGAATACACACTTCAAAATAATTTCAAGATGCCCGTCTCCACAATTTGTGACACGGCAATGCCACTTACTTAATTTAGACAACTTATTTGAAAAGAAAAACAACTAGACTTGAGTCAAATTACAACAGCTGGAGTCAATTCCAAATGTCAGCATGAAATTCTAGTTCCTGATATCATTCTGCCATGTGTTCCCTGTGGCTGCTTTGGAGTGATTAAGAGGTTGAGTTCCGCTGCTGTGGATAGGGAGTCTTATAGGAACAAAACATAGTTAGGTACATTATTATAGAATTATAATATAGTTTGTATTTATTGAATTAAAAGCAGTAAAAGTGACAGTGACAATCTAGAAGAACAATGACAACATATTTACCTTTCAACTTTTATCAATTTTTTTTCCTGCCTCGTTCCTTATACTCAAGGTACCGAATCATTTGGCAGGAGGCAGTTTAATTTCTAAACAGCAATCCAGGGCATGTTTTGAGTGCTGATGTGCAAAATGCATTAATTGTTTTTCAAATAAAGCTAGTCTCTCCACCTTGTATAGTTGATATAATTCAGAGAGATAGGGGTCTATTAACCATCACGTATTTGTAAGACATGCTCAACATATTCCCAGGTTAGAAGGGGACTAGATTAGCTATCAGAAAAGAAGATTCTTGTTTATCTTTCAGCTACATTGTCAATGTTGTTTTCTGAGCAATTGTTCTCATGTTGTGTAGACAGAAATTAGCTAAGAGATTAATTAGTTAGAGTCATTTATAAAAGGGGAAATATCCGGCAACCCACGATTTCAGTGAAGGCTGTAATAATTCTGGGTTGTGTGTATATAGTCCAATTTGTAGAGAAACAAGAATTGTTTTGTTTGAAAAGTGTTAATATCCTTTGGAGCACCCTGATGGCTTTAGCTTGGTCTTCCCTTTTTGAACATAGAAGTATTTATAGTCCTGTATGTACACACATGTATACGCACAGACTCATATCCTTTTTAAAAAGCTTCCTTCAAAAAATGCTCCATTTAATTTTTAATCTGGTGGAAGAGACAGGAAGGCGGTGTTCAGGCATGAAGAGTTGGTGTTTACCTGGACCAGGTCATTAACATTTCCAAGTTGTTGAGTGGTTTCCACATTTCTCAGAGGTCCTCACCCCGTAAAAGCTGATGGATGAACTGGCAGAGCTCTCCAGGTTTGGATTGGTGTAATATGATCCCAGTGCCTGGAAACAATAAAACAGCAATTTTCTGAGAGATTTACCTGCAGGAAATCCAGGAACATAAAAGCCTTTTCCAGTGTCCCACCCTAAGCCTCTCCATTTCTCTGGGTCCCGGGTGGGGTTTGGAAGGACTGCATCCTGTCAGGTTAATTGAGGGTGACATTGAAGGTAATCTCATAGCAGCTGTTGTAATGCTTCCTAGGGAGTGGCCAAGGGCTGCCATCAGAAGAGCTGGACTCCAGTTTGGCCAGACTCCTTGTCAGGAGCAACAGAAGCCGGGTTGCAGGGGTGAGGAACTGTCAGTTCTTTTCTCTTGATGGAGGCATCCTGTCATGACTGGAGAAGTACCCATTCCTGTAACAGCTTTGAAGTCTTCTCATGAAGGCCGACACAGCTCAGCAGAAGGGGTCAGAGCTCACACTGGGCATGGCCCACAGCCTGCATCCACAGGGGCTCTGCTGGGTCTTTTAATGACACCGGACAAGAATGGATTCTGGTAGACAGGAAGCTTCCAGACAAGGACTGAGCTACAGGAGAGTGACTGGGTTAGCAGAATCCTGAACCTGATGAGTCTCATGCATCAGAAAAGCTTGACTTGTTGGTTGGGGGTGATCGTCTGTTGGTATTGAGTGGGTTCCTGCTCCTGGTGACCCTAGATGTAGTCTCACACGGTGCTTCTGCTGCAATTTAAAAAGTTTACTCAAGAAACAAAGTCCAGGGTTAGACAACAAGGATTCACTGGTGGACATTTTCTCAAAGCTTCAAAGGAGGATCCAGAACCATACCAGAATATTCTGATTGGTTGACATTTAGAAAATCAGGATTTAACAGACACAACGAAATGGCAAGACCCCTCAAACATCATTTGGCTGATGATACAGTCTGAGTTAATAACGGCTCTTTTTATGGATATTGTCAGGGCCAGCCTGGATTGATTATGTCACCCAAGATTATTGTAAACCAAGAAACTGAATATCCTTTCTAGCCAGCCTGATAACTTGATATTAGTAAAGAGCTCGTGGTTTTGCTCCCCAACTTCCCCACCCAGAGCTCAAAGGGCTGTCACTAACGAGCACCAGTCACTGCAGGAGCCCAGGAGGAGTGGCCCTAAATAAAGGAACTAATGAGAGAAAGGTCAGCAGACAGCGATAGGTCAAGTGTGAGTTGAAATAGAAATTTTATTCAGAACAATTAGAGCAGATTTGTAAATGGGTGGATGGGATAGGTAGGTCATCTACAATCTATTTCTATGCTGTTATTGAAATGCTGGCTTGAAATATGCTTTAAATTTTGGTTGCTTCCAACCTTATCACAGAAAACTTGTCGTCATTTATAGGCCAAAGATGAAGACACAATTCATAGGTCCATAGAGAACTACTCCTAACCTTCATTCTTGGGGCTGGACCTGCATGTCTGGTCTCAGAGGAACACAGAACTGTCAGCTGTCAACTTTGTCCTGTTGAGAGCACTCATGGGAGCCCTCCTTAGGGTCCTCTCGCTCAGGAAGAGCTGGAAGTCAAAAGACAGGCTGGCCACCAGGCAGACATACAATGGATTTCTGAGGAGCTGCCTCTGGATCAGGAGCTGTGGGGAATGAGTGGACACTGGCCAAATGCAGTGAGAGGTTTCCAGAGAGTTCTCTGATGACACTGGCCCAGTTTCCCATCGCCTGTCCAACCTTCTCCCAGCATCATCTCTGGCCTCTGCTGGCAGTGATGATTTCTGGACTGATTGCTCCCATTAAATGAGTTTCAGATGGTGATCTTCTGTAGAGCAGGCAGCACCACTAATGTCTCTGCATCCGATCAATCATCCCACTCCATCAGTGGATTTCTTTAATGGGTCATTGACTCCCTCTTCTATACCATTAGTGAAGATTACAAATCTTGTGAGGTAAAGTTGAAACCAAGACAATTGGATGTTAGTGGAGATGCCAGATTCTGATCCATCCTACACCAGTGCCCATGGCTGAATGCTGGCCACCCCGCTGCCTTCCGGTGGGTATTTTTACTCCCTATCAAGTTCTCTCATTAACCGAAGACAGTTATAATGTACTTTTTAAAAACTTCCCGTTAGCTTGGCGGAAAAGGGCAAAGGGAGGAGAGGTAATGACGACAGGAATCACAAAGGAAGAGGGGGAGACCTGTCTCCACACCTATCTCTCCAGCAGGAAGGAAGGTGAAGGGCAGAGAAGGCTGGGTGGAAAAAGAAAGTATGCCCACACTCCCCCCACAATGATGGAATAGATGCCTGGGCTTTGAGTCTAGAGAAAAGGGTACAGCATGAAGTCTGGGGTACATGTACACCCATATCTGGAAAGAGGTATATACTACAGAGGACCAGCCAATAGCAAAAGACCTGCCAGAAGGCCAGCCAATAGTGGGAGGTCCTCCATGAACTGACCATGAGCTCTTCAGGCCTTTCAAACTAGTTAAGAACCCTTTTTGACTTCTTTTCCTAAGCATCCCCCTCAAAAAACTCACTCTTTCACTCAATCCTTTTCTCCAGCTCTGGTCTGAACATTGTGCCCCCACTGACATCTTTCTTGCAAGCAGGACAAGAATGGGCACGAGGAGAGGCCTCTTCAAAAAATCTCTTTTAACAACTTTTTGGTATGTTGTAGATATCTGTATTTTCTCCATAAGTTCCTACTTTGGGGGTTGAGGGCCACGTTACACAGCACAATATGTGCTGTCATGAAATTCTCTAGGTATGAGGTGTCATGAAATCAGTTCTGACCCCGAGTGGCCCAACAGACTGAAGCACTGTCTAACCCTCCGCCATCCTCACAATGACTCCTGTTCTTGAGCCAAAGGCTGCTGCAGCCACCATGGCAGTCCATCTGGTTGGGGGCCTTCCTGTTTTCCCCTGCCCCTCTCCTTTTCTCAGCATGATGTCCTGCTGCAGGGATGGCCCTCCCTTGACAACACGTCGTCCTAAGCAAGGAAGACACATGCTCGTGAAGCGGCTAGTGCAGATGCACTGTCTGCTGCACTGCTCTTTTTGCTACAGTCCCTTGCCTGCACCCACACTGTTCTGGGGCTCGCCTCTCCGACTCACAGAGGTCCTGGGTGTCGAGCTACCTTCCTGGGTAGCTTCTGGACTAGCCTCTCAACCTCGGATGGCACAGTGGTTCCGTGTTCGGATGCCATCCTCACGGTCGGCAGTGTGAATTCACTAGCAGCAACGTGGCAGAAAGACTGTGCTTTTTGCCTTCCTTCAACAGCTTCAAACACCCACGGGGGTGGCGTTGAGTCAGCAGTTACTCTGTGGCCCGGAAGGGGGGGGGGGTTGTGCGGGTTCTTTTATCAGCAAGTTATTGAACGGCTGTGAAGTTTTTCTTGTTGTGTTTTTCGTTGTGAAGTTTTGAACTGGTTGACGACGGGACGGGGGTCTGAATTTTCATCCTGGATTTTGAATCAGAATCTCTAGGTGATTCTTATGTCTATTTAAGACCAGTAAGAGTTTTTTTTTTCCAGGCTAGTTTTTGTATTCATGTTCTCTTTTTAGTGATTCTGATGTAAATCTGTGTAGTGTAGTCCAGAAAAGAGCCAAATAAATTCAGTGCCACTACGTAGATTCCTATTCCCAATGCTCAATATAGGGTTTCCGAGGCTTTAAGTGTTTCCAGGAGCAGACAGTTCAACCTCTTCTCTACCTAGCAGCTAATGGATTTGGACTCCTGTTCCTGTGGTTAACATCCCAAAGCAAAACCCGCTATGTCACTAGGCTCCTTAGAATAGCATAGATTATACAGCAAATTAAATATTGCATATTATAGTATGTTTTAGCTGGGGGTACTATATAGTGACATACTCTACTGTGGTATAGAATAATAGAGTCGAGTGCTGGAGCATCATCTAGTATGTAGTGTAGTCGACAGTGGTATACTATCCACTGCCATTGAGTGTATTCCCCTCATGGTGGCTCAGCGCTGTGGTACCGGGTTTCTGAGGCTTCCTATCTCGGGTGGACGCAGACTGCCTCATCTTTCTTGCTTGGAGTGGCTTGTGGGTTTGAATCACAGACCTTTGGGTCGGTAGCCCACTGCGTAACCCAATACCTCACCAGCATGGTATAATGAAACGTGGTACATCATATGGCATATATATGTACACAGATAATACAACATAGCACCACATAGCAGACTTTACCATAGATTGCTCACGAGAGCAGAATTTAACCTAATGTGGTATATTATAATGCTGCATCACACAATACAAGATAGCATGGTGCACTAGGGGGTAAGACATAAAACAAGCAAACAAAAATCCCTTGCTGCCGTCAAGTTGATTCCAACGCATAACGACCCTATAAGACAAGGCAGCACTAACTGCTCCTGTGGGGTTCTGAAACTGTGATTCTTTTTTTAATGTTTAATAGAAGATTTATTTAAGCAAGAATACAGTCATTATCGCCATATGAGATGTTAAATGTTCGATTGGATTTTCCTTACTGGATAAGTTTTTCCTTCTTGCCTCTGCCAGTTTTGGAAACGTAATACCAGACATCAGGGGTCCAATGCCAAACGCTCCTCCTATGAGTGAGTTCTTGGGAGTAGGCCAGAAATTGGGGTAGATATTTGCTGGTCTAGCACAGCTCCAAGTCCCCAGGGCAGATCTTCAATGGACCCTCGGCGGCTGGGGTTGTTGTACTGAAGCAGATAGTCCTATTTAAGCCGGGTTTAACCCTCAGCTCACCGGGTCTCTGGAGATAGGTCGTATTTGGCTGGGTCAAAGTTAGTGGGTAGAGTAGCCACAGCCACGATGGCTTGTACTTGGGGAAGGACATCTTGGCAGCTGCGAGACTGTAATTCTTTATGTAAGTAGAAAGTCTCATTTTTCTTCGGAAAAATAGCTATTGATTTCGAACTTCAGAGCTTGTGCTAACCTAACCGCTATGCTCCTGTACACTAGAGGGTACCACTAGTGTAACATGAAGTGAATTCAAAAAGATTGTAGAAATATTCCACTTCTTTTTATTTCATTAAAAAAGCATTTTATTGGGGGCTCTCATAGCTTTTGTACATTCCATGCATCAATTATTTCAAGCCTATTTGTACATATATATAAGCTCCTCTTTTTTTTCCACTTCCCCCCACCCTCATGAGTCCTTGATCAATTATATATTGTTATTATTATTTTATATCTTACCCTGTCCATTATCTCCCTTCACCCACATTTCTGTTATTCATCTCCTTTGGAGGGGGGGGCTATATATCCACTTTATGATGTGTTTCCTCATTCTCCTCATTCCCCCTCTCTGATCATCCCCCTAGTTTCATAAGATTGCTACTCTCACTACTATTCCTAAGGGCTTTAATCTTTCCCAAATTTCTTGTGTGTTCTCTGATTTGTAAGGTAGAACTAAGTCATGGTAGAGGATGGAGGAAGCCTTCACGAACTAGAGGAACGGTGTCAGTACTATTCTGCACCTTGGTTGAATCATCCCTTGCTTATAACCCTTCTGTGGGGAGATATTCAATTGTCTATGGATGGGCTTTGAGTCTCCAAAGCCCCTCATTTGCATTGATATAGTTGTTTGTCTTGGATCTTTTGATGTCTGACTCCATTGACACATCATGATCACACAGGCTGGCGTGCTTCCTTCATGTGGGCTTATTTGCATCCCCGGTGAATGGCTGCTCGTTTCACTTTAAGTCTTTAAGACGTCACATGCTATATCTTGTGATAGCTGGGCACCATCTGCTCTCTTCACCACATTTGCTTATGCACACATTTTGTCTTCAGCAATCGTGTCGGGAGGTGAGTATCAAGAGTGCCAGATTATTAGAACAAAGTATTCTTGTGTTAAGGGAGGCCTTGAATAGAGGTCCAAAGTCTGTCTGCTACTGTAATACTTAACATGTAGTATCTGTACATTGATCTCTATGTCTCTCATAGATTAATATATAGATATACACATGCCTAGAGCTATACCTCTCTAAATAGCTCTTGCCTCCTATTTCTTTCCTCTGTTTCCTTTCCCCTCCCTCCTGTGCCACTATCATGCTCACCCTCCATTCAACTCTCAGCCATTCCTCTTGGATACGTTGCACTTGATTAAAGTCCACCAGGCACTATACACCCTCCTCGCCATTGATTTCAGGGCTCTTGTAGTTCCCTCATCCCTGAGTTTGTTGGCTCCCCTTCCTTTCCCATGTCCCCCCTGGAACCACCAGGCCCATTGTTTTTTCCTCCTGGATTGTTCATGTGACCTTTCTTAAATAGGAAAAGAAAAACAAAGAAACAAAACAAGGGGAAAAATCCCAATAGATAATTCCAGGTCAGTCTTCTGACCCCTATGTCCATTTTCTGATCAATTCTGATGAGGTGCCAAGTCCTGTTCCCCAAGTCAGAAGTTCATTTTTAGAATTCTTCGGGAACTTGAGGATTTTGCTCCCCTTGCTGCCCTGTTGCATTTCCTTTGGATTTCATTCCACTGTGCATGGGACACACTTTCCACACTGCGTCTCCAGTGCTGTCCCTGCAGCTGTGGGTCAGTGAGAGAACGTTGTGTTTCGTTCATGGTAGGGTCAGCCCTCCAGTCCTCTCTGTGAACCGGCTGCTCTGAGCATCATCTCCAGGGCTTGGTGGGCCATGATGAGGCGCTGTCTCTCTGTCTCCTTCCTCCACCTTCGTTAGTTCACTCCTGTGTGAACTGGACAGACCCACCATCTCTCACCCCAGGCTCCATCTTCAGTGGTGTCCTCTGTATTGAATTTCTTTTTTTTCATGGACTTTTGGAAACCACCTTATTGAATATAGCACTGTATGTAGCAATATAGCATCTATGTAGCATAGTAGTGTGAGCACTGTTTTTGGAACCATGGTGGGCCTAGTTTAAAATACTGGTCCTGACACATACTAATGTCACACAACTAGTTTGTGCTTGAACATATTACTTACATACACTCTTTGGGCCCCAACCTTATCATGCTAGAAATGAGGATTACAAATACTTGCCATATATAGTGAGCATTACATTGTTCTGAGGACCAGGAAGGTTACGCGTGTAAGGACTAGGCACTGACAGCCATCAGTAAGCGCTGATATTTTTATGTGTGCCACCGACAGTGGGATGAGCGGTGAAATTTCTCACACGAAGAAAAGTGCTTTGCTCAAAGCATCATCTCAGGATTGGCTTGACGATGTCTCATAAGAGTGGTTAAATAGTTGCATATGTGTTTCTAAGACTGGAGTCTTAGTGAACCTATCAATTAGTTATTATACCCAGGTGTACAAATACAGGAGATGATCCAGACAGGATATGTAACTATGAAAATCCTGACACTGCTGATGAATCCAGGACCAGAGTGGATGATTCATAGGCGATGAGCAGCTGCAGACTCCTGTGCTGGGGGAATGCAGAGGCAACACCATAAACGGCGCGCTCATTCTATTTGGTATATACTTTTCCCTTCAAATCACTCAGAAAGAAAAGATCCATATGCGCTACAAGATTTTTCTCTCTAGGAGAGTGCATAGAGGGGTAAGGAGAATTAGAAGCAAAAGGAAAGCCTGTGGAAAAATGCCGTAGTTATCAGATATTCAGAACACTATAAAAGTAAATTCAACTCAGATTAAATTTTGTTTTATAATTCACATCTTTCTGACTTAACTACTAATCATGACTTTACCCTTGACTCTCTGAGATGGATTAAATTTAGAAGTGTGTGGTGTGGTAGATACATTTGTTTTCTTATACATTAAATCCATTTGACCCCTGGAAAAGAATGCCATCTCCAAAGAAATACTCAAGGCACCATGGTTTGCAGTGGCCAAGGGCTTGGCTATTAATAGAAAGACTGGCAGTTCAGATATGCTACCAGCTCCTTAGGCAAAAAGATCATCTGTTTCCTTAAATATTATATCCAAGGATACCCGAAAGGCAGTTCTACTCTGTCCTATAGGGCTGCTTTGAGTTGAAATCCACCATACAACATGTAACAACAGCAGGAAGACTGGGATCAAGAACACAGACACTGAAAACTGATAATGTGTAGGTCTTATACATTCAGGGCCAATTAAATTTATAAAGGTAAGATATAATGTAATGGGGATGAGTAGACATAATGTATGAGCTCATTTAACATCTCTCAGTTGTGACATTGGGAAACTTGTTCCCGTACTCAAATAACAAAGAAAATAATATTATCCTTTCTTGTCTTCCAAAGGAATTGTGATTACCAAACAAGATCATACAGGCAAAACCACTTAAAAGATGCTGCATGTTGGAACCATTGCTCTCCTGAAAAAGAAAACAAGAGAGGCAGTGGAAAAAGAGGGAATGTGTAAGAATCACACAAACCCCAAAGCAAACTAAAACCCAAACCCAAAGGTGTTGCCACTGAGTCATAGCCACCCTGTCGGACAGGGCAGAATTCTCCTTGTGGGGTCTCAGGACTGTAGCTCTTTAAGGGAGTAGAAAGTCTCCTTTTCCTCCTAAATCACCGAGATCTGTGTTTAATATCAACCCTGTTTCTCCTCATTCTACCTCTGTGGCCATGAGAAATACTCAGAGCCTTTCTAAGCCTTACATTTCTTAAACGAAAATATGCATCAGTAAACATACTTCACAGTTGTTTTAGAATGAAGAGAGATAATATTTGTAAAGTCATAGAGCTTTTTAAATAATATTTTCAAACCATGTTCCACTACTCATACTTCTAAATGTCAAATCCTTGTCTTCAATCATGTTGGTCTGTAGAGTTAGTCTCAGCCTGTAGAGACTCCCTATGACTGAGTAAAATTCCTCCATAGGATGTGGTTAGCTGTGGTCTCCACAGAAGCAGATTGAGAGAGCTCTCTTTTGCAGAGCTGGTGAGTGTTTTCAAGCTCTCACTCTTTTGGTTAACAGCTTAGAGCTTTCATAAAAGCTGCAGCATTTGGAGAGATCAAATGACCTGCTCCAGTTTAAAAATCCATATCCCCTCATATATGTATCCCTCCAGGAACTAGATTGGATTAAAAATATTAAGAAACCAAGATCTTGAGAAATATCATCTAGACTCTACTTATGATGAATGTAGCTGCCATAAGGTATATACTGTACAATTTAACAGATATGTACACTAAGAAAACTTAGAGTTGTTTAGAACCATTTACTGAAGTTTAATAATTTTCCTGTAGCCACATTTCAACTGTGCTTCAAATGCCTTCTTTATAGGTCAAGTGTTCTAGTCTTGATAAAAGAAAGATAAGTAGGAAAAAGATTACAAAGACCTTATGATATGCTACCGGAAAGCCAAGATAATCCTGTGAAGCCTTTCTATTGTGTAATGTACAGTTCCTTACGATGCAGGAACTGTCTAGTTAGCTGCTTTTGTAACAACCATGGTTCTCTAGCCTACTGAGAACTTGGAATCCTGGACCATGGTAGCTAAAGAGGAGAAAGAGAATGAATGAGAGTATGACCTAAATACCAAGGTTTCAAAAATATAGTCTGGACCCTTTAGACTAAATAGGAAATAAAACCATCAGTTTTATTATTTTCTATCTTTTAAAAAAATTCATTAAATCATCAGTTTTATTTTTTTAAGTTTAAAAATAAGTTTTATTTCTGTTCAATTCTATCATGCATTTAATTACAACTCCAATGAAACAAAATTAAAAATGTTTCATTTTTTATCTCACAGAAGTTATTCTCTTTTTGTCATTGTAATCAATTGTTAAAAATTATAGTGTATATAATGAGGCCTAACCCTCATCTTTAACTTTGGGATCTTTCTTTGAACTAGTGTTTAGTGAACTGTCTTTGGTACAAACAAATAAATATATCCTTTTGCTCAAAATAATCATTCACCAAAAGTAAAAACGGAAAGTTTTGTCTTAAAAGAAAACTATCTTCTGGATCTTATCCTCGTGTAAGTTTATACTGAGCCTGTATATATGGTAATATAAGGAGCTAGATTTATTAAGTTTTTCAATTGTGATTGTAAAGTCATGATACTAATTACAAATGTCCCATGCAAATTCATGTAGCTGATGAGAGTGGAAAAAGTAACCTTACCCAATTTCCCAACTCAGTAATTTGAAAATATAGTTTATACCAAATGGCCAAATAGACTCCAAACTTACAAAATAATCCATCTGCATCTTATCAAGGCATTAAGTTTTAAATAAGTATGGTGTGGGTTTCTTAAATTTTTGGATTTCAGAAACAATGCTGTGTTTCTGTGGAATCAGTTTCAACTCATGTGCAACAGAATTGAACACTGTGTGGTCCTGCCCCATCCTTATAACTGTTATCTGTGAGACCATTTTTTGTAGTCACTGTGACAATTGCCCTTATTAAGGGTCTTCATCTTTTCATTGACCTGCTTGCTTTACCATGCATGATATTGATATTCTTTTCCAGTCTCGGGTGTCTGGAATGTCCAGAGACCATGAGATGAACTATCACTCATTATCTCTACTTCTAAAGAACATTCTGGTTATACTTTGTCTAAGACAGATGTGTTTGGCTTTCTGTTATTCCATGGTCTGTTCAATTTTCTCTATCCTCACTATGATTCAAAGCTATCAGTTCTTCCCTGGTCTTCCTTATTCAATTCCAGCATTTTATTTTTTTTTAAATAAAAGTTAATTTTACAGGGAGCTCTGTGTTTTAGTCTGGGTAGACTAGAGAAACAAATTCATAAACATGCATATGGATATAAAGGTAAAGTTTATATACAAGAGGAATGGAACATTGAGAAATCATCCCAACCCAGTCCAGTTCAAAGTCATAAGTCCGATATTAGCCCATATGCCTGATACCAGTCTATAAAATCTCCTTCTGACTCATGAAGTCACAGGCCAGTGTGTGCAGAGTCCCGGGGCCGGCAGGGGTCTCCCCATGGCTCCTCAGCTTCCAGGGCTCAGGGTCCATCAACAGCATCCAGTGGTGGTAGAAGCAACTCAGTTCTGGGAGGGGTCTCCAGGTGGCTTTTCCAGCTTCAGAAACTTGGTTCTATCAGGGTAAGGCCATGTAGCTTCTCCTCTGGCTCTTTCAGCTCCTCGGATGCTGCCATATTGTCTTGTCCGTAGTTTGTCATCTCGGACACTGACTCCCAACAACTGAGGAGATGACCTCTCATCTCCACAAGGGAAATATTATGAGATTTCCTAGAAGTCTCAGGAGAAAGCCATGCCCACACAGAGGCCTCATTGGCTACTCAATGGCTATCTCCAGATTAACAGGCTAGACTCCACACCTACATGTCAATCATGAAATTGACATGGATACATGACCACCACAGGCTCTTACAACTCTTGTTACAATTCACACATCAATTGTATCAGACATACAATTGTACCTGATTGCCATCGTTCTTTTCTAGGTAGATCATTGTGATTGGTTCCCCTATTTCCCCCCATCTTCCTCTTACCCTCCTGGTATGGCTACTTTCAATATTGGTCCTGAGGGGGTTAACTGTCCTGGATTCCTTGTGTGTCTAGCTCTTGTCTGTACTAGTGTACAAACTCTGGTCTAGCCAGATTTGTAAAGTAGATTGGGGTCATGATAGTGGGTGGGGGAGGAAGCATTAAAGAACCAGATGAAAGTTATGTGTTCATCAGTGCTATACTGCACCCTAACTGGCTCGCCTCCTCCCTGCAACCCTTCTGTAAGGGATGTCTAGTTGTCTACAGATGAACTTTGGGTTTCCACTCTGCACTCCCCTTCATTTCACAATGATATGATTTTTTTGTTCTGGGTCTTTCATGCCCGATCCCTGTGTCCTTCGTCAGTTTATGATCACACAAACTGGTGTGCTTCTTCCATGTGGGCTTTGTTCTCTCTTAGCTAGATGGCTGATTGTTTATCTTTAAACCTTTAAGACCCCAGATGCTATATCTTTTCATAGCTGGGCACCATCAGCTTTCTTCATTACATTTGTTTATGCACCCGCTTTGCCTTCAGCGATCATGTTGGCAAGGTAGGCAATATGGAATGCCAGGTTAATTGAACCAAGTATTCTTGTGTTGAGAGAGGATTTGAGTAGAGTTCCAATGTCCATATGCTACCTTACTATTAAACCTATAAATATATATACATAAATCTATTTTTCCAGTGTCATATATAAATATATTACATATGTACATGCCCATATTTAGATCTCTACAAATGCCCTTTGCCTTTCTTCTATTTCCTTTTACTTTCCTCTTGTCCCACTATCATGCCCTCAATTCCAGATTTTATATTCATATAATGCAATTGAAAATACCATGGCTTAGATCAAAATCAATTATCCTCCAAGTGAGTTTTGCTCTTTAACATTTTATATATATAAAAACTATATATAAACACACATAACTACTATAGAATATAAATATATAAACAATATACCATATAAATAAATACTACACATATAAAAACTATATATATATATATATATATATATATATATATATATATATATAGTTTTTTTGGGGGGCATCACTGCCCTCTGGTGGTCGAGGGAGCTACCCAGCCCTGCTCCTGAGAGCCGCCGCTGGATTTGAACCACCAAGTCCAGGGCCCTCAGTCCCACACTCAACCACTTACACCACCGGGACTCAGCCCTTTAAAGAAATATTTTGCAGCAGATTTTCCCAATGGAGTATTTTGTTTGCTTTCTGGACTGCTGCTTCCATATGCATTCTTTGTGAATCAGAAATAATATCAAATTTAAAATTACATGTATTACATGTATAGACACATGTATTTAAAAAGAAATTTGTAACCATGTTTATTTTAAACATTTGAAAGATACAACTTAGGTCTACCTCTTTGTTTTTAGAAAAACAAACAATTGTGCTTTTCTAATTCATTTAGTACCATCAACAACATCCCACTGACTTCCAGGTGATTCTGACATATAGACAGTCTCTTGCGAATGTAAGTTTTGAACTGTATGTCTGATGAGATCTACCTTTTCAAATATATAGTTCAGTGAGTTTTGACAAAGCTTGCTTTTATGTTACCTCCAGAACAGTCAAGATATATAACATTTGGATTGCCTTAAAATGCTTTCTGATAGAACCATGGTATTACAAAACATATAAACATTTAGCTGAAAGGATATAAACATTTATCTGAAAGGTTGGGGGTTTGAACCTATTCAGAGACTCTTATGAGACAGACCTAGAGACCTGTCTCCATAATATGGAGCACTTCTACTTTGTCACATGGGGTCAATATGAGCCATAATCAACTCCACGGCACTTAATGTCAATAAAATGTTTCCTCACACTTGTGTGCATTTGATCTCACTCCCCTTACCCTATACAGCCACTAGCCTCTTGCTTTCTATGATGATACATTAGTTTTGTCTAATTTAGAATATGATCTAAGTGGAATATGTTATACATTTTTGTGTCTATTTTCTTGCACACATGATTTGATGATCATCCATATTGTTGTATTTATTAGTTGATTCCACTCCATCGTTGAGAAATAGTTAATCAAATCAATATATTATACATGACCTGTTGATGAGCATTTGAGTTGTTTCTAGCTTGGGGCCAATATGGACAAAGCTGTTATACGCATTCTTGAACATATCTTTAAAATTTTTTTTTAACACATCTTTATATGCACTGTGATAGGCTTATTGTGCCCATCTGGCCAATAGGAATCTGTGGGATAAATCAGGCTGCAATTTGATTGAAGGACAAAGAGATAAATGACCCCTGCAAGACCCGCCCCTGTCTTTCTCACTCTCTGGTGACCAGCTGCGTTAGCTAGTTCTTTGCCTCAAGCTATGAGCTACAGTAACTGTGTGACAAGCCAATCCATGAATCATGTTGCTAGAGCTCAAGGTTCCTTTGAGACCTGCTTCACCAGGCTGCTGGTTTGTGCATCAGTTGGGCATAAGACTGGTGGACCCTGCTGTCTTGCATTGCTTGAGTTCAAGATCCCATCCCAGTCTGCTTCACCAAGCTCTTGTGCTGCTGACTGTTGGTGATCTGCCCTGCTGTTTGCTGCCTGTGGGTGGACTCTGTCTGCATTGCCTGAGGGAAAACTCAGTGGGCTGCTTCCTTGGCCTTGGGCCCAGCAGCCCTCCTGAGTTGAAGAAGTTCTGGCATATCGATTGTTCCAAGAGAGTGAGTTGAAATGAGCCCTCTCTATGGCTGTGTGGACTAATTAGCTTTTTCATTCCTTCTCATGTATAAACTGATCCTCTTTTATATACCTAAGCATAAATGCCCTGGTTTTGTTTCTCTAGAGAACCCTGAGTAGTGCAATTGGTACTGGGAGTGGTTT
Source organism: Nesogale talazaci (assembly GCA_004026705.1). Lineage (NCBI taxonomy): Eukaryota > Metazoa > Chordata > Mammalia > Afrosoricida > Tenrecidae > Nesogale > Nesogale talazaci. The sequence continues at coordinate 70,864 of PVJH01006540.1, read as the reverse complement.
TAGCGAAACAAGATAATATGGACTTCTCAAATTGGTTCTCCAGTCTGATTAGGCTTAACTGCATTGGTAATGCTGTCTCTACACGTAAAGGCATGGATAAGTCTGCCACTCTTATGAAAGTGGGTGGTGTTAATTCGTGGTGTGAAGTCGCAAAGGTAATACCCACAATATCACTACCAATAGAGAAGTGCTGGTGAGAGGAGCGGCTCTGGGTGATCATGTGTTTGATATTTCCCAGCAGTTTTGTCAGGATGAGAAGTATAGGGAAGCTGGTTGGCTGGTCCTCCTTACAATGGAAAAAGTGATCAAGGAAAGGGATAATCTCAGAAGCACGTCTCAAGGACTGAATAACAGACCTAAAAGCTTCTACATGTGCTGCAAAGGAGAGTCTTCTCTCCTCTAGTTGTAGAGCTGGCATTGCCAAAAACCAAATCCAGGGTCTCATCACATGACAAGTATGGTAGTTGTCTGACATAAAACTAAGGGCACTGATCCAAAATAATTGGGACCTTGGAATAGGAAATGGGAACATATAGGCTGATAATGTAAAAGAGGAGGATATTGAGCCCCTAGAGACAATTAAGCCACCACAACCAATAGATCCACCCTTCCCACCTGAGGGGATTAATTAATTTTCAATAAAATAGCCCAGACCTGAGCAGATTAACCAAACTGTTCAAGCTGAAGTGCCAGGTGGGGAGGCATCTGTAGTATTGCCTAGGGGTGTGGGGGGATGCCTTACAAGATAAGCACCGAGAGCACCGAGGAAACACCCCACCACCCATTATGAATCTAGACATGTAACTAGAATTAAGTCTCAGGTAGTTCCTAAAGATGAAGTTCAGATGATGACTTAGGAAGAAGTGTACTATACTTATAAAGATATGTTCGAATTTTCTATTACATACAAGCAGAAACCTGGGGAATATCCCTGGGAATAGTTACTAAGGATGTGGGATATTAGTACAAGGAAAGTAACATTGGACCAATCTGAGTTTCTTGATACGGGCCGCTTAAGCACAGATTCTTCCTTCAGTGTCTTTTCAAGAGAGCTTAAGAGAGGATCTAATTGCTTATTGAGTTGGTTCACTGAAGCATGGGCTGCCAGGTGGCCTAGATTAGCCCAACTTGCAGTACCTGTAAAAGAAGGCACTGTAGAAGAAGGCATTCAAACGCTTAGGGAAATTGGCACGTTGGAATGGATTTATCAGAATAATACCATACACCCCAAAAGGGAGTTCACCAAGGAAAAATCTTTCACCACAACCAAAAAGAACACGTTTGTGATGTGGGCCCCAGCATCTCTGAAGACCCTGCTGATTGCTGTTTTATGTAATCCCACCAGGATTAACAGTGGGAACTGCCTAACCGAACTCTGACGTTTGCCCGCAATGGGGCAAACAATGGGGTGGTAGAGGGCAGGTGTCAGCATGGAATCAACAGAGATGGACGTGATTATCCTGATGAACAGCAAGGTTTCCATAGTAGTAAAAACAGCCTGTCTCATGTGCACTTAGGGTATTGGCTGCTTAGCCACAGTGTCCCTAGAAGTGAAATATACAGGAAACCTAAATATTTATATGATCTATATAGGCAGAAGAATTCTACATAAGGTGAACTGCAGAATAGAGTCATGACCGTTCAATCAATTCCTATCCCTGAGCTACTTCACAGACTCACCAACCCTTGAAGGAGGGGAAGGCCAGGCCCCTCTGAAGAAGGACTCTGCTTCATCACTGAAAGTCTATGCTGTTAGTCTTTCTTCCAGCCTCCTCCAAAGACCTGTGGCTTTTCACAAGAGTGACTGCTTTTTGGAGGAAAGGAAATAATCAATTCAAGGATTACTGGACACTGATTCTGAACTGACACTAATTCCAGGAGACCGAAAATATTTTGAAGGCCCCACTGTCAGAGTGGGGACATGTGAAGGTCAAGTTGTCGTTGGAGTTTTAGTTCAGGTACATCTCACCATGGGTCCAGTCGGCCCCCAAACCCATCCTGTCATTATTTCCTCAGTCCCAGAATGCATCATTGGAGTAGATAATAACTGGCATATCCCCATCTTGGATCCCTGAATTGTGGAATGAGGGCAATTATGGTAGGAAATTCCAAGTGGACACCATTAGAACTGCCATTGCCTAGGAAAATAGTAAACCAAAAGTAATACCACATTCCTGGAGGGATTTCAGAGATCAGTGTCACCATCAAAGCCTTGAAGGATGCAGGGGTGGTGATTCCTGCCACATCCCCATTTAACTTATCTTTCTGCCCTGGTTTTTATACAGTTTAAAAACCCCAAACAGATGGATCCTCAGAATGACAGTGGATCACTGAAAACTTAAGCAGGTGGTTACTTCAATTGCAGCTGCTGTCCCAGATGTGATTACACTGCTTGAGCAAATTAATACTTCTCCTGGTACATGGTATTCAGCTATTGATCTGGTCAAAGTTTTCTTTTCAATACCAATCTCAAAGGACCACTAGAAGCAATTTCCCTTCAGCAGGTCGGGGCAAAAATACACTTTTACAACTCTCCCCCTGGGGTACATCAGCTCTCCTTTCGTGTGCCATAGTTTTGTCTGAAGGACGATTTCTTTCATCAAATGTCATCCTAGTCCAGTATATTGATGACATTATCCTGATTGGACCCACGAAGGAGGATGTATCAAAGACTCCAAATCAGCGGTTCTGAACCTTCTGCTCACCAAAGGGTTACCCCTGAAGAGGAGGACTTTAACAATCAAGCAGATCAGATGACATGCACTGTGGAGACCAGTCCTCCTCTTTCCTGTGCCACTCCTGTAATTTCCCAATGGGCACATGAACAAAGGGGAGATGATGGCAGGGACAGAGGTTATACCTGGGTGCAGCAACATGGACTCCCACTCACCAAGGCTGACTTGACCACTGCCACTGCTGGGTGTCCCATCTGTCAGCAACAGAAGCCAACGTTGAATCCAAGCTATGGGGCCATTCCTGGGGGACATCAATCAGCAACCTAATGACAGGTTGATTACATAGAACCACTTCCACCATGGAGAGGACAGCGTTTTGTTCTTACTGGAATCGTCACCTATTCTGGATGTGGATTTGCCTTCTTCTGTCAACACTACCCTTCATGATCTTACAGAATGCCTTATCCACCAGCATGACATCCCACATAGTATTGCTTCAGATCAAGGAACTTCCTTTACAGGAAATGAAGTATGACAATGGGCCCATGTCCATGTAATCCACGGGCTGTATCATGTTCTTCATCATTTTGAAGCACCTGGCTTGATAGAATGATGCCATACCTCCCAAAGACACAGTTAGGTGCCATTCTCAGCTGCCAGTTCATTGGAATCAGTGCTGTGGTTCTCGTTTGCAGAGCTCCTTCCTTTGGGACTAGGACCTCCAGGCCTAAAGTGCATACGGTTGCTGCGACAGGAAGTAAAGATACTGTAAGGGGGTCACTAGGAGTAACAGCGAGTGGTGCTACTCCAGCTCCCACCCCTTGGTTCCTGGGCCCATTGCAATATTCTCCAGGAGGCTGCATGGGCTCTAAACCAGCAGCCAATATATGTTGCTGGGTCTCCAAATAGCTGGGATTCTTGTTATATTTCTTTATGTTGTAAAGTCTATCTATCTATCTATCTATCTATCTATCTATCTATCTAATCTATCATCTATCTATCTACTATCATCATCATATGGGTCCAATTTTTGTTTCTCTAGAGGACCCTGATTGACACATGCACACATGCTGTTATTTTTAAACTTCTTATCATGAAGTCAAGCCTTACAGAGAAGATTGTAGTTTTACAATTAAAAATTCATACACATTCTGATTCAACTTATCCATTGCAATTCTCTCAATGTACTATTGCTTATTCCATTTCTTCCTTGTGCTCCTCTTCCCCCCATTTCCCCTTCTTTCCTAACCCTCTGAAATTTGTCCTGGGGTAAAGATTGCCCTTTAGATCCTAAGTCGTTGATTGTTAAACCATGAGCACTAGTTCAGTTCTAGACCTGAAGAGTAAAGGCGAAAGTGTGGGGATCCCACTGATCTCAGTCCAATTAGTAAACTTGGTGTCTTTTATTACTTGGTGTTCTATTCCACATTTTCTCCGACTCTAACCAAGACCTTTTAATATTATCCTTTTCTGAGCAGTTGGTAGTGGGAGTATGGCACCAGTTAGTTCTCCTGGTCTCTGCATTGTGGCTACTGATGCTAAAGGATACATGATCCTTTAGTCCACTGTACTATTGGATTCCATGTGTCTTTCCATTGTTGTCACTCCTCTCTCCTCTGGAGACACTAATAGTTGTGGGAGACACTCGTAGTTGCATCTTAGATGATTGATCACAAACTTTAAAGTCTTGTTCCCTATTTACCAAATTTGAATTAGAATACTGTCTTTGTGAATTACATTATGCCAATTCACCTTGATGTCCCTTCCTAATGCTGTGACCCTTTAATACAGTTCCTTGTATTATGGTGATCCCCAAGCATAAAATGATTTTTTGTTGCTACTTTGTAACTGTAATTCTGCTACTGTTGTAAATCAGGCAACCCCTGTGAAAGGGTCATTTGACTTCCAAAGGGGTCATGAATCACAGGTTGAGAACCACTGTCTTAGACTGTGCTACCAATCCCCAGACCCACTGACTTTCCCCTCAAGGTGTTTGACTATGAACTCTTTCAAAACCCTAGTATCAATCTCTGGCTTCATCATTTTTTCCTAAGCATCCTTTTATTGTGTATTGCCTTTGACTTTACTCATGTTAACACCAGTCCACCTTCTAACCCATGAATTCCCCTCCCTCCCTTCTCCTCCCACTTTCACCAATCTACAAATGATGTCTTATGACACACCAATTATCTGCCAGCTTTTTTGGAGGTTACAGTCTAAAGAGGAGCTCAAACATTAAAAGATTGTATGAATCCCTGTGTGGTATAAAAGACACTCACCTACTAGCCAAAAGACCGTATATACTCATGTACAAGCTGAGTTTTTCAGCACCTTTTAAAATGCAGTTTTTGAGGCAAAATCAGGTGCCTCGCCTGATATTTGAGTCAGCTTATACTCGAGTATATATGATATTAGCAGCTTGAATCTACCCATAGGCATCTCGGGAGACCGGCCTGGGGATCTGCTTCTGGAGTTAAGTTCTTAAAACCTTATCCTACACAGTGCTATTTTGCACACATGGTCTTTGTGAATTGGAATCGACTCCAGGGTAACTAACAAGCATCATCCGATGATACTTACTATACAAGGTTAAACGCTAAGAAAATCATTCAAAGGGATCTAATGTAATCTAGGGAGCAACTAAGGCTTCACTAAAGAAGTGGCCTTAAACTGGGACTTAATGGACAAGTAGAACCATGGGCTTAGAAAAGGGATGGGAGAGTGCTTCTCAAATGAGCATGAAGGCTGCTGTGGAAGTGAGAAAGTCCTTGTTAATCAGGAGACACAGAGAAAAACTCTTGTGTGTTTGGAATCCAGATTTGAAGACAGGTGAGCCAGTCTGTGCCTGAGCTGGGATGAGAGCCGTTTTGAAGTTCTCTCGTTTTGAGTAGTTAAAATAGGTCTTTAAATATTGCTCCGCCTGGAGCAGTGATGATCCACAGGCACCTATACAGTGACAGAGAATTAAAGTCCAGGGCTTGATAAGAGAATTTGAGTGGGGAAAGAGTCTGCCAGCTTTTCAGGGCAACCAGTTAGAATAACACGACACTGAATATGTCTACATTCACTGGGTAAATAATTTTATGATGGAAATTCCAGTTATTTTTTTCTCTTAAAATAATTTTCAGTCTTAAAGGTGGTCATTCTTCAGTGGAATTCATGTGACATGTCCTGTGAACCCTGAGTTCTACCACTTGTGCTGTATTTATTATAGCTAAAGGAGTTTAATCTGCAGTGTTGTTAATCTAAGTTTTCACAGACACTTTTTATGTTTAAAATGAAATGTCAGAGTCACGTAGACCACATCCATGTGCTAAATCCAAGGATGTGAAAAAGAAACAGTCAATGATACAAACTTATGTATTTTTAAGGGTTATATTTACATTGAAAATTGCATCTCCTTTGCATTTATAGTAAGTGAATAAATCTAGTATTACAACCTCAAGACAATTGCAAGGAGACTAAAACAAGTTTGGTCATTAATCATATTGTGAAACCAGATACGGTAGAAAAAGAATTGAAATGAAAACTTAATGAACCAAAATCACACATATGGAATAGGAAATGTAGTCCCTAGTCACTCATGAGGTTCAAATAATGTTTATATGTCTGAATTGTGTCCTGACCTAGAATATACAGTAATGACTAAGAAAACATTATAGTTTTATTCTTGGAATCAATTGGTTATGAGTCAAGGGGTTATATTTCATCAGAGCAGAATTATTTTTAAAGTTAAAGTGATCTTTCATACTGGCATAAATATTTTTATGGGGATTAAAGTATAGTTGGAAACCAGAACTGGGTTTTTGACCAAATTAGAACAAAACCCTTACTTCAGGATTATGTGCAATGTCAGCAGAAGACAAAACAAATGGTTAGAACCTATTAAAAATAAACCATTTCTGCACACCAAAGAACATCTTCAAATGAGTAAAATCAGAGTCCACAGATTAAAAAAAGCCTTAGTAATGATACAACAGACAAGGGACTAAATGCTAAAAATCTATAAAATTATTCAACTTCAATAAGAAAAAACAAACCATCCATTTAAAAGGCAGGCAAAGAACAGGAATAGGCAAATCACATGAGATGACATTCAAACTTTGGCAAACCCCCGAGGAAAGACTCATGACTACTGGCCATGCAGGAGATGCAAATCAAGACAAAGCTATCACCTTACATCCGCCACAATAACCCAATAAACAAGCAACGAACCACAAATGCTGAAGAGCGTGCAGAGAGTTTGGAATTCTGCTCCTCTTCACATACATTGGCCGCCTGTGGGTTTCTGAGACTCACTGTTTGCCCAAGTAGAAAGCACATCTTAAGAAACACTAAGTACAAAGATCTCAGCTCAGCTTTGGTTTCTTAGGTTGGGGTTGATGGAGAAGACCATTCACTAGCTGCCATACAATATTGTGTTATAGTCACCCCAAATCAATGGACCTTCTCACCAGAATCATAAACTAACCTTACTAGAAATTCAAGTCACGATGGGGGGCAGGGAGGAGGAGGGTGTGCCTCTCTCAGAGAAGGCAATTACACTTCTGTTGGTGGATAAACCCAGTGGAACAACCTCCCATTGTGATAAGACACTTAATAATACTAATATAGAACTCAGGGGAGAATATGCCCTGGACTATGTGCCTAGTTGGACTTTTTTTTGTATGAAAAAGATTTTTATATCAAAAAAGTAATTATATATCAAAAGTAATTATATATACCTTCCCAGTTCAACTCGAGTCCCTAAGTCTGCTATCAGTCCATCAGTTCCTCTTCAGACTCGTACAGCCACATGTAATGATTTTTGAATGCAGGAAGACCACAGGTTGATGGATGCAGAGTTGTGTGGATCCAAGGTCAGAGGAAAGATGGAAGGTCTCCTGTATCTCTAAGGGTGGCCAACAAACAGAAAGATGGAAGGGAAGAAATTCAAAGAAGTTCAAGAGTTTTCCTTATGAGAAGGCCACACCCCCAAAGACCACTGATAGTTTTGACTGCATCCTAAGCCAGGAGTAGCTATTTGACATAAAATCATGTAATTAGCACATGTACCAGCCACTAAATCTGTGGGCACGGAAAGTATTAGCCAAAATCAAGACTCCAATGAATTGATAAAATGTCCACCGAAATGTTTCTTTCTTTTTTTAAAAACAAAAACAAACTCATTTTACTGGGGCTTATACAACTCATCACAATCCATCCATCCATTGTGTCAAGCACATTTATACATTTGCTGCCATCATCATTTTCTAAACATTTTACTCTCTACTTGAGTCCCTGGTATCAGCTCCTCATTTTCCAGCCCCCCCCCCATCCCTCATTAACCCTTGATAATTTATAAATTACTATTATTTCATGCCTTACACTGACTGATGTCTCCCTTCACCCATTTTTCTGTTGTCCATTTCCACAGGGACAGAGTTATATGTAGATCCTTTTAATTGGTTCCCTCCTTTTACCCCATCTTTTCCTTCCCCTTCGGGTATCACTACTCTCAATATGGGCCCTGAGGAGTTTATCTGTCCTGGCTTCCCTGTGTTTCCAACTTTTTCTGTACCTGTGTATGTGCTCTGGTTTAGTCAGATTTGTAAGGTAGAATTGGGGTAATGATAGTGTGTAGGGGGAGGAGAGGAAGCATTAAAGAACTAGAGGAAAGATGTTTCAACATAACTGGACATTCTTCACCTCATTTCTGTCTAGACTTAGGCTGTGTGCCATAGACTCCTGGGGCTTTGGACTGTTGTTTTGAGGTGCACGACATCCTTCATAGGACACACCAGAAAAATTTGATGTGGAAACTTCACTAAGTGAACTGGACTTTACCTCGAACTCACCTGTAACAGATTTAAAGGACTGACATACCGCTTTGGGCTTAAGGCAGAATTGTCCTAGTGTGAGAAACAGCAGATCGTTGCTTTCTGAATGCTATGGAATTGAAGTTTGTTGGATTTTGGTTTGAATCTCAATGAATGGTGGCCCAAGGCTATCATATGTTTACTTTTTGAAAGCTATCCTTGCTTTCTTATAGCATGTATTAGTCTTGTAGGCATGGTTCTGCCTTTCTGAAGGAGTCTTACTCAAAGTTTTGCCATATCAGTCATCTCCATTGTTTGTGTACATACTGTCTAGTCAATACAGCACTTAACCTGCCCAAGTCAACCTGTCTGAAAAGTCAGCCTATATATGTATGATTTTTTTCCTCAAGTATTTTAAATTCCATGCCTGTTGGCTAAATTAATGATACTATTAATAGAATTAGCTTATGTACCAGGAAGATGGTTTATAATGGTCTATAATATCATAAAATGATAATGATATCTCCAAAGTTAACCAGAGATATAGCTACATGAATGAATTTGGGTCTGACAATTAATATTAGCCCCATAGTTAAGAACAATTAGTTCTTATAACATGGTCCTACTCAATACACTCCCTCATGAAGAGACCGCTGAAGAGATGGACATTACAGCATAGTGTGGTGAAGAAACCAGTTGGTGGCCCACTAGCAGAAAGAATAATATCTGGGCTTTTAAAGGCTTATCTTTAAAAAAGCAACCATTTAAGCGAGGTGTCAACTTAATCCACACAGAAGAAGCACACCAGTCTCTGTGGTCCATGGATTGTAAGCAATAAAATCTAAATCCAAAGGAGAGTATGGTATTAGAACTCTTGGTGAACATTTGGTTTGCAAAAGACTATGTAAGATAGTCGAAATTCCATCCCCTCCCCCACCCAATGTGGATCAAACCTCTGACGAATCCTCTCAGACCATAGTAGAGAGATGTGAATAAATGTAACACCATATAATGTGATCTCCCTTCTGACCCATTTTAGTTTTTTCTTCAGTTTTTAACATACTCTGCTTTCTTTTTTATTGATGTTTTTTTATTTTGTTTTGCCATTGTTTGAGGTTTGTTTGCTTGCCTTCTACTTGTGTTTTGTATGATTTTGTGTAATAGGAAATCCAGCACAGGTAAAGTTGTAGAGACAGGAACTAGATTAATGATTACCTAGGGGCATAACAGGAGAAATTGGAGGGAAATGAGAAGTTAACCACAATGAGTATGAGAAAGAAGAAAATGTTCTAAAATTGACTGTGGTGATATCTTGGATGTACATAACTCTTTGATATAATTGAATAATTAAATTGTATGACAGGTCAAGAATATACACCAATAAAATTATTTTAAAACCTAATATGTATAATGTAAAAATACAATATGTGAACTGACATTATTAGAAAAACAAAAAATATTTCTACTAGGGTTCAGTTCATTCATATGTGGATTTATTCCAAACATAATATGTTTCACATATCTCTGTAGTGGATGACTACAGGTAAGTTCTCTCAGTATTCCATGTGTCTTGCTGTCTTTCAGGTGCTATTATTAAAAATCAGATAAAAATCATAATTTTGATCTCAGCTGTAATACAAAACTTGTAACTAAACTCAAGTGGCCATCATCTCAAATTGCTGCAGGTTTGCAACAAGTTTCGAGAAATACTGCTCCACATAAAGCAATATTTTAGAGGGTTCAAATGATAGAAAGAGCTTAAAGATGAGACAAAGGGAGGGGGGACCATCAACCAGAATGAATAAAGCTGTGTGGTTCAAGAAACTCCTGGAAGAAGACCTACCATTGATGTGATAGTCACTGCAATTGGGCTCTCACACAGTTCGGTTTCTTTGATGGCCACGACTATCATGGCCTCAGTAAGTTTTCAGGTTGGTGAGTGGCAAAAGCAGCGAGGGAAGGTGGTGAGTGACTCAAAGAACTGATCTTTCAGCATTTAAAGAAAGCAAGATTAAAGTCAAGGAAGATTATCCTTTGGGTCAAATCATAACTTGGGACAAGTGTTGGATTTATCAGTCTGATCCAAAGAGTAAGGTCCAAACAAAACAGTGGCTTCCAAAGCGATCTGCTAGGGCCAATTACATGCAATGCATTGAGCTCAATGTTGAAGATATGGCAACTGTTGCGTGGAATTCCCAATGGGTAATCAGTGTATTTTCTTGAAAGACACAGGACATTCACAGGGGATTATTAGAAATGAGTTTAAAGAGAATTAAAAAAAAAGACTAGGGATGTTGTACAGAGGAATGTTTCCATCACAATCGTGCATTTGTTCATTCTTTGACGGTAGTATGGACTTTTCAATGAAAATTTTATTGGGAAATATGGCTCCACCCTACATCCCTGACCTTCCCTAGCAGTTATCTTGCTGTCCTCCAAACTCCAAGCACAATCCATCATTCTAGTTGTGTGATCTTGGAAGCTTTTCTTTAATCAAGAAAATGAATACAATCAAGAGTTGTTTAAAATTTAAGTTGTTCAGAATTTATGAGGATTTTAGCTTATAGCCAGGTGTGTAGTAAGATAAGAACTTAGTGAAAAGTTTGCTCCTAGAATTGCTACTCTGTCTTTCCTAAGTAACCTATAATAGCTTATTTATATCCATTCCTAAAATAGAATCATTTAATCTTAGAGCCAGAAGAGGTCTTGGAAACTGTCCCATCTGGAGCTCTCATGTACAGATGCAGAAAGTTGCCCCAGGAGTGGGAAGGGTGACTTGCGCAGGGTTGTCACACAGTTCTGCCCATGGCCATGAACTTCTTTTAAATTACATTAAATTGATATTTAATTTCAAGTACCATCTAAGCAGCTGAAGCGTATTTGGCACCCTCATCAGCAAGAAACCTACACCCAAATCTCTTGCCCTGAGGAAATGAAATCCAGAGCTTTGTGTAAAAAATAAGCTTAAATAGATTTATGTTCAGTTGTTTGGTTCCTCATTGTCACTTAGAAAGCGAGTGAACCAGTTAAATGATTAATGCTTTATTACACTACCACCCTAATAGGCAGGCTTTCCTTTTTGGGTATCACTGCCCTCTCATGGGAGTGGGAGTGGGAGGCCCAGCCTTGCTGCTGCTGAATTTGAATCGCCAAGCCAAAGGTCTGCAGTCTCACACTCAACCACTACGCCACCGGGGCTCAGCCCCAGGCATGCTTTCTAACAACGATCTAATACTTCTGAGTTTAAACTACTCTCTGGGAGGAAGTGAGGCTCTTCTGGGGCTGTAATAATGATGCCAGGGTTCCCCAGGGTGTATTCAAGTGAACACCTGTAATGCGCTCTTCGGGTTCTGCTTCCGGGGACCCTGAGGAGGACTCCTGCTGATCGTCTCCTTAGTCCTCACAGCTCCCCTGTGAAATCTGGTCCCACAATGAGAGAACACGAACCCGGACTTTCCACCGCAGGCTGAAGAGACTGCTACTAAGAGGCTAACCGCTGAAGGTGCTTTCAGCCAATCACCACTCATCTCCCACCCACCTCAATAACAAGCAAAAGTCTTTTTAAAGCAAGAGAAACTCATTCATTCCACTGGCATTGTGTATGTGTGTATGCATGTGTGCGTAGCGTGGGTGCCATTGTGGTTATGAGTTGGGCTGCTAACTATAAGGCCGACAGTTGGAAATCCCCCGCTGCTCTCAAGGAGTGAGACAGAGCCTTCTGCCTTCAACTCCAATCAAGAGTGGCAGTCTTGGACGTTCACAGGGCAGTTTCACATAGGCTGTTCACTTAATGATAGTGATTTATGTGTATGTGTGTGTGTGTGTACGATCTTAAATCATATGCTCTTCATATGTTCATATAAAACTCAATGTTCCTTTTAAGTGGCCTGTTTGGGACCGATAGAGTATTTGATCTCTCACAGAGGATGATTACGTTTGGTGGCTTAGTTACTCCGGGCTCAGATACACTGAGGTGAAGGGTTTGAAACTTTCCCCAGGGAACTCCATTGATTCACAGTTGCTGTCTCAGGAATCACGCAGACATCAGTTCGCAGTGAAAAGGGTATGCATCTGTTACCTGTGCTTCCTTTTTCTTATTCCCAGAGTCTACATTCTCATTTTTTTTGGGGGGGGAGGGGCATCACTGCCCTCTGGAGTTTGTGGGAGCTACCCAGCGCTGTTCTTTGGAGCAGCCGCTGGATTTGAACCGCCCAGCTCGTGAGCCGCAGTCCCAAACTCAACCACTTACGCCACCGGGGCTCAGCCTCCATGCTCAGTTTTTATATGTTTAGTTTCAATCCTTTTTTATTTCTTATCATAACCAAGTTTTGAAGAGTAAATTTGTTGTTAAAAACTCCACTGATTGGCTGAGCTCTGGTGGCACAGTGGTTGTGTGGGGGACTGTGGCCCACAGGGTTGAGGGCTCAAATCCAGCAGCCGCTTTCCAGGAGCAAGGCTGGGCTTCCTACTCCCACCAGGGCAGCGATGTGTAAAAATAAAGCAGAACAAAATAAAAAACTTCCTTGATTGTCCCCCCAAACAATAATAACAGTCATAACAGCAGCAGACTTGCAACTTGTATAATAGCTAACTCCTAGAATGCCCACTTCATAGAATCGTAGAAGTTCAGAATTGGAAGGGACTCAACACTTTGATAGTTACAATACAATTTGGAGGACACAGCAGATTGTTCATTTCCATTTTGTTTTGAAAATCTGTCTAATGAATCAAATACTTCCCTATCTTTAGCAGAGTAAGGTATTGTACCTATTATGCTTTTTTGAGGTTTTTCAAGGGTTGTTCTTTAGGGAGGTGCATAAGTATTTGAGTTTTGGAGTAGTGGGAGAAATGAAATCATCCTCCCAACCATGGCAAAATCTCTATATACCAACAGAAGAGACAGAGCACCATTTACTATTGGACGAGTATTATCAGATTGGAAGCTTTGGTGGAGTTATGAGTTAGGCACTAGGTTGCTAATCAGAAGGTTAGAAGTTCAAACCCACCAGCCACTCCTCTGGAGAAAGACGAGGTGGTCTGCTCTCAAAAAAAAATTTTTTTTTTGTGACAACATAGGAAACCTTCTCTGGGATCACTATGCCTGGAGTTGACTCCTTGGAATTGGGTTTAATTTTTGCTTTTACTAGATTAACAAGCATTCAAGGTAGCAATGAGAAAGTCTGTTTATAATTTTTTAAAAAAGAGAAATGTTCATAATTTATATAGCATAGCTCAATCTCCTGGCTGTGCAAATGGTTAATGTGCTTGGTTGCTAAGGAATGGTTGGCAGCTCAAGTCCATGCAGAAGGCACTTCAGAAGAAAGGTCTGGCGATCTGCCTCTGGAAATTCAGTCATTGAAGACCCCCTGGAGCACAGCCGGACTCTGCTATTATGAGGCAGGGTGAGCATCTGTTCCCTCCCCAGTCTCTCCCTGCCCATGCCCAGTGTTTCTAATGCATACCTATGTTGTGAAGTGGGGCAGTTTACTTCCCCTTAATTGTTGGAGGAATTGTTACCATGGGGAGAGTGATCATTATGTACTTGGGGACCTAGCATCTTCATTAGTTGATGACTTCTGGATCTGAAAACTGGTTCAAGTTGGAAACTCAACAATGAATAATGATTTCTTTTTTGGGGAGCATCACTGCCCTTTGGTGGGAGTAGGAGGCCCAGCCTTGCTCCTGGAGAGCTGCTGCTGGATTTGAATGGCTAAGCCAGTGGGCTGCAGTCCCACACACAACCTCTACGCCACCGGGGCTCAACTCGAATAATGATTTCTTACAGAGGCCATTGTCAGGACCATTCAAAATAGCCATCCTTGATTCTTTACCTTGACTGCAGAGATTCAGTAGTCATCTCACCTGCCATCGGAAATGGCATCTTCTACTGTCCAGGCTGACCGTCAGAAGTGAGCCTCCACCACTGTATGCACTTCCTCCTGAGACTCGGTTCCCTTTCCCACATATTCCTTACTGTTTGTGTTAATCTGCGCTTTCTCTCCCCTCTCGCTGGGTTTCCAGGCCATCTAAGCTAGTGTGCCCACTTCCCTGGGCCCTTTACAGCCACTCTGAGGTGGACAGCACAGCATTCTAGGATATTTAATTCTTGATAGAAAATCTCTAGCTTTTGATTAAGAAAACAATAAGAAATTCTAAGAGCCCAAACCAGCGGTTTTATGCAATTCTTTGTCTACCCAACCAAAGCCCGGAAGGACAAACACAATGTTCTTGGCAACTCCTTGGATTAACTAAAGAGCTTAATGAAACAGGGAGAAATGCTTCTGAAACCCATCCAGTCTAGAGTCCCAACTCCAAAGTTCTATCAGAGCTCCTGGGGGCATGCCAGGAGATGGGGGTGGGGGTGGGGTAGGGGAGGGTGGGGGTGGGCATTGGCTTAAAGCAGCTAAGGACCTCCTGCCTGCCCTTCCTAGCTGCTTCAAGCCAATGCAGCTGGTCTCCTCTGAAAGGGGCTGTTGACAGCTCTGCTTGCTCCCCGCGTTCCCCTCAGGATATCCTGGGCTCGGGGAGAGGGAGAGACACTCCTAGAAGGGGATGGGGGTGGGCGTGAGGCGTGGGCCCAGGGATGTTCCCTTACCCACTCCCCCCCACCCCCCCGCCATCCCGTCTCCCACCACACCCCAGCCCTGACTTTTCAGCAATCTGGACCACAGCAGCGGCCAAGCCGGGTAGGTGCCTGGGGACTCAGGAGCCCGCCAGAGGGGTGCAAAGCTGGAGAAACTGTGAGGCAGGCTTTTGGGAGAGTCCTTGGGGGTGGGATGCTTGTGAACCAAATAGTGCAGTGTGTAGAGGGACATGTCCAGGGTGTGTGAGTGTGAGTGTATGTGTGTGTGTGTGTGTGTGTGTGTGTGTGTGTGTGCTAGTAACTGAGCGAGTGAGCTAGAAAGAGAGAGACAGACACCCTGGAACAAGATGACAGCTATGTATTCGAGGCCACAGCCTGGATTCCAGTTCCAGAGAGGTCAAGGCCCTGGTGGTGGTGGTAGTGTGATGGTGGTCACAACCCCTGAAGGTGAAGAGATATAGAGGGAGGTGTAGCGGTGAAGAAGTGGGCGGTGGTTTAGTGTACAGGTTTAGAGGTAGGAGTAGGTGTAAAGGTATACAGGTCGGTGTAGAGGGGAAGAGCTGGAGGTGTGGAGATGTGGAGGTAAGTGTAGAGGTGTAGAAGTAGGTGTTAAGTATATAGGTATGTGTAGAGGTGAAGAGGTGGAGAGGTAGGTGGAGGTATTGTGGTGTGGAGTTGTGGGGTGGGTATAGAGGTGTAGAGGTAGGTGTAGGTGTAGAGGTGTGGAGGTAGATGTTGTGGTGTAAAGGGTGGCCTAGAGGTGTAGAGATAGGTAGAGGTGTAGAGATGTAGAAGTAGGTGGAGGTGTAGAGGTATAGGTGCAGAGATAGGTGTAGTGGTGTGGAGGGAGGTGTAGAGGTAAAGAGGTAGGTGCAGGTAGAGGCATAGAGGTAGATGTAGTGGTGTAGCTGTAGAGGTAGGTGTAGTGGTGTAGCTGTAGAGGTAGGTGTAGTGGTGTAGCTGTAGAGGTAGGTGTAGTGGTGTAGCTGTAGAGGTAGGTGTAGTGGTGTAGCTGTAGAGGTAGGTGTAGTGGTGTAGCTGTAGAGGTAGGTGTAGTGGTGTGGAGGTAAGTGTAGAGGTAGGTAGAGCAGGTATAGACAGATGGAGTTGTAGAGGTGTCAAAAGAGGTGTAGGTATAGAGATGTAGTGGTAGGTGGAGGTGTAGAGATATAGAATTAGGTAGAAGTGTAGAGGTATAGTGGGAGCTTCCTGCAGGGCAAGTGTGTGCAGCCCAATGCCCTTCTCTGCTGGGACCTGTTGTCAAAGGCTTCTAGGGCCAGGGGCTAGCTCCATGTCTGTGATTACCTTCCATAGCATTGACCGCCATGGTACCAGTTTCTCTGAGCACCAGCTAGATTTATCAGATAAAACAATATTTTGCTTTTTCAGTGGTTTATTTCTATCAGTATTTTACATAGCTTTATTAAATTGATTCATATATGCTATATGATTAATCCATTTAAAATACATAACTCAATCATTTTTTACATCACATTCCTTACTATCACTTTTAGAACATCTTTCCCTTAAAAATTTTTTTTGGGGGGGCATCACTGCTCTCTGGTGGTCGTGGGAGCTACCCAGCCTTGCTCCCAGAGAGCTGCTGCTGGATTTGAACTGCCAACCCAATGGACTGCAGTCCCACACTCAACCACTGCACCACCGGGGTTCAATTCCCCTTTAAAATTTTAAAAGTAGTTTTATCGGCATGTACTTCACATATCATTTATTTTTGATTGTTCATTTATATTAAGAGTTGTAATATTCCACAATCAATTTCAGAACACTTACTTCTCTTACTCATTTTTATAGGCTTCCTTTCTGTCCCCTCCACTCCCAACCTCCCCTGCCATGCCCCTAGATAAGTATTAATAGAGCTGCTTTCTGTATAAAGTTACCTATCCTGGATTTCATATATAGAAAATGAGACAAAACACAGGTAGGAAGAAGAAACACAAACCAACAAACAACTCCAACAGCCATGACTAGACAAAACAGAAAAACCTCAATGAAAAGAAAACCAAAATGTTAAAAAACTAGAAATTTAAAATAGGTCCAAAGGGAGATCAAAAGATCAGATATTACATTTTTACCTAACATCTGACACAATTGACTTTACAATACTCTTGGCCTGCTAATAAGCCTATTTGCAGCCCTGGACTGTGGTTAGAGAAGAGATATTTCACTTTGCTAAATCTAGCAGCCTTACCAGGTGCATTTTGTGAAGTGCTGATGGGGTCCTGGAATCAAACCTCCCTGTTGTGTGAGTGCTTTCCAGAGATCTTCCTCTCTCCAGAGACCTTCCTTTGATGTAGGACAGGGACAGGGTGAAGGCCGTCTGGAGCTGGGACTCATGGAACCCCTCGCGCCATTCCCTCCTTTGTTATGGTGGCAAATAGGCTTATGCTAAAACCCAAGAAGAGTCCCTTCAACCCTCAGGTGCTCCATAACTGTTAGCGAATGGATTATTATTGGTGTAGCTGATTTGAAATTCGTTCAGGTAAATATAAAGGTTGTCTTTATTCTTATTTTTCCTTTATTTAAGGTTCATATAAAGTCTCCACAGTCTAATTCCCTAACTTAATTTTATTTCTCTTCCTGAATCTATCAGAAAAATGGAGACGTGCCAAGATATCCCGGTGACTGTGGGTTTAAGAGCATCTCTGGTTCCTAAACAGGCTCTTGGGGCTGCTGGAGCCCGCTGTGACTCTGCCCATCTGCGGAGGGTGAGGCGGTTTAACACTCTCTCGGTGGAATATTAAAACTGTGTTGTTGGTGGAAGCTTGCTGCACATTCAAAGCTATAGACACCCTGAGGGTAGCCTTGAACTACAGGGGTTCTTTTCACACTCTGCTAAGTCAGACCTAAATGCCTGTCATGTTGGTAACCTACTTTCTGTGAAAGGATTTTATTTCTCCATCCCCTCTGACCTCCCAATCAACAAGGAGAACATTTTATTGACTGGAATACAAGGTCCTGAGAAGTACCACCCGAAAACTATTAAATGAATCTGTACCCTTTTGTCACACCTTTAAAAAGGTCTTTGCTAAACAACCATTCAATTTGTTTCTGAGAAGATACTTTGTGGGAACAGGTCCTGCACGCAGAGGAGTGAGGGTGATGGAGCCAATTTCAGTCATGCATACAGACTCCAGAGACCTGGCTCTATGACACAGATCTAATTCTGCTACAGCTTTTGCAAAGCTTATAGAGGTTTCATTGACCAATCAGATCATCCTTCCTGGTTTCCAAACATATCCTTATATGGTCATGGGTTTGCAGCATGAAAAACAATTGGCCCACACTGTGAGCTATGTAAATGAGGTCTTACTGGCTGAGTTATGTAAATGAGGCATAGCTGGCTGAGCTGGCTGTCCAATTGTCTTACAAACTATTTCGTCCACTCACATTACAGGATCTTACCGTGCAATCATTATAGGGTCTTAGCTGTTACTCTGGGGAAGTTAGAAGCATTCTGATAGACTGTCTCAGAGGTTGAAAGCAGAAGGCTGTCAAATGAGCTGGCCTGGGGGCTTATTGCAAGCGCTGGTTTCAGTTACCTAAGGGTGCAGATACCCAGTAGCTTCAAGACAGCTCCAGGAGACACAGCAGTAACCTGCCCTTTCTATGTGATTTTTCCAGATCCACAGGTCCTGCCAAGATGTCCCCACAATACTTAGCATTTTTCTGATCTGATTTTTGTTATCTGCCAACCTCCTTTTCTGAGGAATGAGTTCTAGGGCTTATAGCATTCTAAATGTATAGTATCTTTCTTGTTCTTGCTTCACCATTTTCTCGGTGCATTTATTCTAAGCACTCATTGTTGTCTTAACTGTCATTTAACTTATTAATGGGGGGAGAGGAGGGACTCTTCTTGGCCAAACTATACTTTCATTTCCCCTTGACCCTTCCTTCCCCTTCCCGGTGGAGCCAGCTCAGGACAGGATGTGGTGCTGTGCACGGATTTTGCTTTTTGCTTCCAGCCACTGTTGTGTTTGCATCAGTCCCTGCCAATCACTGTGGTACTTCAGCCTTATTAAGCAGTGTTGACAAGCTGCCTTGTTCCTGGAGAAAGGGAACGCTGAAGAGGAGCAAACAGAGTGATTAAAGGCAGAGGAGACTCACCATAGGGGAAACAGCAGGTGTTGTTATTTGATGGCTGAATGGTCAGCGTACAGGATCCGTTTATAAGCACAGTGCTGCTGAGCTGTGATGAAATGAGAGACGAGGAGCAGACAAAGATCATTTTCTGTAGAGGAAGATAGGAGAATGGGTGGGGCATTTCACATGGGCCTATAGATGGCTTTGGCAGCTTGCAGGTGATTTGTATTTTTCACCATAAATACCAAGGGAAGCAGCAGGTAAGAAATCAATGTTTCATTGGACAAATCTGCTGAAAAAGACCTTTCCTTTTCTTTCTTGTTTTTAAAGTGTTAAAGAGCAAAGGCATCGTTTTGCGAACTAAGATGCATTTGACTCAAGTCATAGTATTTTCAATCGCCTTATATGCATTTGAAAGCAGGACAATGGCATTGGATGACTGAAGAATTGATGCCTATGAATGTTAGCAAATAATATTGCCTATGCCACAGTTGGCCAGAATGAACAAACTCTCATGGAATTGTGCAGCCAGAATATATTTTAGAAACCTTGGACATGCTATCAGGAGGGACCCATCCCTGAAGAAGGACACCATGCTTGATAAGGTAGAAGGCTCAGTGAAAAAGGAAACCCCCAAGGAGCCGGACTGAGATAATGGCTCAAACATAGCAGAGAGTATGAGAATGGTGCCAGGCTAGGCAGCATTTTGTTTTGCTGTTCATAAGGTTGTCTTGAGTCCAAAATGACTCAACAACAACTGAAAATAAGTTTAACAACAATAGATCCCCACTAGGAGAGTAAAGTAATGGAAGGCCCATGATTTGAAACGTCAGGTACAGGTGATCTAGGCCTGTATTTATTTTTTCTCTCTTCTTGTTTGAGATTCTCATCGAGAGTATACATTGAATTGGAGAGAGAGAGAGAGAGAGAGAGAGAGAGAGAGAGAGAGAGAGAGAGAGAACACGAGAATAGCAAAATTTGGGTGGAAAATGTGGTAGTTGTTCTTGCCCCCCTGAATTTTTAGACCTATGTTTCTGTTTATCCTGGGGCTGCTGGAGTTATTTATCTGTGGTAGTTGGTAAGTAGGCAGGTTTGGGGCTTTCTGTTACAGATATAATGCATTAGACTTTATGGGATTGGGATCAGGGAATCTGCAGTTGTAGAAAGCACACATAGCTCCTCCAAGCTTAGGAAACAGAATGTGAAGGTATCATTCATGGTTCTAAGCATTTTACTTGTATTATCAAAGCTTAATCCTCATATCTACCCTATGAATTCTTGTTGTTAGGTGCTATGACATCCATTCCTATTTATAGCGACCTTGTATACAACAGTGAATTGTCAAGATTGATCCCATTATGGCAGCCACTCTACCAGTCCACTTTGTGGAGGGTCTTCTTCTCTTCGTAGCTAACCTTGTACTTTGCTAAGCATGATTCCTTTCCAGGGACTGGTCTTTCCTAATAACATATGTGAAGTGTGTAAGATGAAATCTTGCCATCTTAGTATCCAAGGAGCTTCCTGACTTTACTTCTTCCAAGACAGATTTGATAGTTTTTCTGGCAGTTCATGGTGTAGTCAACATTCTTTGCCAGCACCATGATTCAAATGCATCTACTCTTTAGGATGCACCTATTAAGATGTTATTCATTGGACCAGCTGTGAGGATTTTTGTTTTCTTTATACTGAGTGCAATCTGTACCGAAAGCTACAATCCTTGATCTTCATCAGCAACTACTCCAGGTTCCTCTCACTTTCAGCAAGCCAGGTCATGTCCTCTGCGTGTCACAGGCTCTTAGTCTTTCTCCAAAGCTGATGCTGTGTTCTTCTTCATCTAATCCAGCTTCTCTGATGATTTGCTCAGCATGCAGATTGAATAAGTCTGGTGAGAGGATGCACCTTTGATGCACACATTCATGGTTTAAAACGCAGGATTTCCTTCTTCTGTTAGAACAACTGCCTATTGATTCATGTACCTGTTCCACACAAGCATATGGATATGTTCTAGAATTCCGATTCTTAATGATATCCATGGTTTGCTACGATTCACATAGCCAAATGCCTTTATGGAATTAATAATATAAGTAGACAACTATCTGCTATTCTCCCTATGAATTATTACTCCTATTACTAGTCAAAGTATAGAAGAAGTTGAGACAAAGGGGGATTAAGTGACCTGCCCAAGGAACACAACTATGATGTCCAGGAGTCAGAATTTGTCCTTCACTTGTCAGATGAGTTCCTAAGTACACA
Organism: Nesogale talazaci; assembly: GCA_004026705.1. NCBI lineage: Eukaryota > Metazoa > Chordata > Mammalia > Afrosoricida > Tenrecidae > Nesogale > Nesogale talazaci. Next base: position 49,454 of record PVJH01006540.1, on the reverse strand, counting down.
TTCTTCAGCTATGTAGCAGGAGGCCTCTTTAAGGATAAACAAAACAACCAAACTTCCATCAGTTGATTTCAACTCAGAGTGACCCTGTAGGACAGATTAGAACTGTCAATCAAACTGCCTCCTCTTTCTCCCAGGCAGCAGCCATGGGTTTTCAATCACTGACCTTGTGGTCAACACTCAATCCATTATACTTGCAGGGCACTTACTCTTTGAGGACAGGTAGCTTTAAAATCCTGTTAGCTTCATGAATGGCACAGTTAGAAGAAATGATTTTTATCCCTCTTTTGTCCAACATGGGGTTCTAGTGGAGGACGTGCTGGGTTGCTCACCACAAGGTCAGCAGTTTGAGTCTGCCAGACACTCTGGAGAGGAAAGATGAGACTTCCTGTTTCCATAAAGGTTGATAGCTTTGAGAACCCACAGTTCTTCTCTGCTCCGTAGTGTTGTTGGGCAGTAGAATTAGATCACGGCAGAGTTCTGTGGCTATTTTGTCCAAGGTGAATCTATATATACACACAGAGGTTAGTGAGTGGTGTAAGCCTCTCTCTGTGTTTATGTGATATGCATATGAGCATAAGTAGTGAAACTACTCCCCACTGGAAACTTTGAATTTGTCATATGATAACCTTATCACAGGGCTTGTGTCTTTTGATAGATGTGAGGATTTATTTTTGAGACATGGCTTTTTCACTTGAAACAGGATGAAGCTATCATGAGAGTTTTTATTGATTTTATTTTTAATTTGATTGCGATTGCTTGCTTACAAAAGTTCAGATTCTAAGTTTCACAGGGTGACCCTCAAAGAAGCTATATAAAAGCTATAAAGAAGCTTTATAAACACTTCCCGTGTGGCATTCTTTAAAGCCACTCTCTATCCATCAGTGTTTTGTACCAGGACAGTTTGTATGTAGCTGTGATGCTGGAAGTCATGCTGATAGTCCTTAGAATGTCATTAGGATCCATAGGAAACAGATTACAGCGGAACCCACAGGTGAAGGGTAGGGAGAAAACCATTCTCTTCCTAAATTTAGCCAATGAAAGAGATATGCACTGAAATATGAAATTTTCTGATAGTGTGCAGGAAGATGAGGATGTGGAGGGTCCTGAAAAAATATAGTGGACTTTACATTGGCCTCATGCAGCAGTTCTCAACCTGTGGGTCACGACCTCTTTGGGGTTTGAACTACCCTTTCACAGGGGTCATCCGATACATAACAGTAACAAAATTATAGCTTTGAAGTATCAACAAAAATATTTTTTGGTTGGGGGTATGTTAGATTGGATTCTCTATAGAAACAAAATCAGGGCACTAATAATTTTATATATATTTACATAGATAGATATATAACATAAGAAAATAAACTATAATAAATTTTATTATAAAACAGTACAAATTGCTGAGTGCAATTCACTTTCGTGAGACAGCTAGTACACTGGCAGTCCTTCAAGTCTTGTGGTCTGGGTAGTCCTCGGTAGAGTAATTCAGGCTATCTGGCCACAGGCAGCAAACAGCAAGGCAGGTCACCAATAATCAGCCAGATGACAGGGGGTGACAGTCCCCAGCTCAAGAGATGTATATTTCAGGAGCGTGGCGAAGCAGGGCTTGAAGGAACCTCAACTCACAGCGACACAATCCATGGATTAGGTGTTCCACGCATAGTGTAGCTTGCAAATGGAGGCATAGATCAAACAAGACAACTGACTGCACACTGCTCCAAAGATCCAAGAGCAAGAGCGAGAAGGCGAGGCTCTCGGAGCCATTTCTTTCTCCACCCTTCAATTAATCTCACATGTGTGCATTGGTCATATTGGCGCAACAAACCTACCTATCACAGGAAGTGTCCACAACATGAGAAACTGTATTAAAGGGTCACGGCATTAGGAAGGTTGAGAACCACTGGTCTAGTGAATGCTATTGATCCTGAAAATAGCATAAGACCAGCAGAGGCATATTTAAGGAATGGCAGGTATGGTTTATACCCTAGGGGCCTTGAAGAGGGGGCACCATTGAACAGTTTCTATTAACCTTTGGAGTTTCCACCACCAGCTGTGAGGAATCACTTAGCAAGTGAAAAATGAACACTGTTTTGCTCCACTGAGTGTAGAAAGAGAAGCCGCCGGAAGTCATGACTTGGAGCACAGCATAGACCAATTTGCATCAGAGAAAGCAGACAAGGTGCGGCTTTAGTTGTTATGGAGGGCCATCATTTGTTGGCTTTCAAGACTTACAGACAGAGTGCTCCTTAGAAGCAAGGATGGCAAGACTTGGTCTCACATGCTTTGGACGTGTTATCAGGAGACACTGGTCCCTGTAAAAGGGCATCCTACTGAGGCCGGGCCAGACAGGGTTTCATTCTGTTACACACCAAGAGTCAGAATTGATTTGATGGCACTCAACAACAACAACAACAACAACAACAACAACAACAACATGATGTGTTAAGTAAGATAAAAGCGTCACGAGCTTGCCTTGTATTTTAGAGTTGGTATGGTGGATTTAGCTAAAAGATGGGTGTCAGGTGTTAGGACACGGGCACAATCTCAGTGTTTGCCATAGGTGCTAGTTTCCATATGTACATCTCTGAGGATCAGAGATGTTGTACTGGGAGTGGAATAAAAGTCGGAATTGGCTTGATGGGCACTCACTCACTCACTCACGCACTCCAACAGCCCTTTTAAGTTGTAAATCTGATACTGTCAATGCTATGTCATTGAGTATCCTGTTAATCATAAATCTATCCATGAACAAACACTTTTGGTTGTGAATTAGAAAAGGGTTTACAGAGCAGATCATCATTTTGTGTGTGCAACAACTTATGCACATTTCTCAAGGTCTTGATGCTTTCCCCATTTTTTGACCTATCTCTCCTCTTTTGGATATTATCTTCTCCTTCGCTCAAGTGAACACCTGTCTAAACTCCCATACAGTATGGCATAGTATAATAATAATTCGAAAAATTTGAAAATTTGAAGTAAGGCAAGAATTTGAAATTATTTTTAGATTTTCAAAGAAAGATGGAATTATATTCCCTAGGTTTTAAGCCTTTCTTAAGAATTCAAGAATTTATTAAATCACAGCTACTTTACTTTACTATTTAAAATGATTTATTTTTGACTTTTTATTGTGAATTATGGCATGACTTATGGAGCAGATCAACAGCTGTACAGTTAAAAAGCTGATCCATATCTTGTTTTATCTCATTCATTGCAGTTCTCTCAGTATGACATCACTCATCACACCACCTCCTTGTGTTGCCTGTTTTAATTTCTCCTTTCCTCACCCTCTACATTTTGTTATCATTGTGACTGGGACTTCAGGCTGTCTTCACTTTGCCATCGGCGGGGTGGGGGGGTGAGGGTGTGTGTGGGAGGTGTGGAGGGGGGGGGTCCCTGCTTAAATCTTCCACTAGAGGGCAGGAGAGAGAGCCTCCAAAGTTTGGGGCTGAAAAAGAGATTTGCTTTCAGGAGGCCTCTTGCCGTCTATAAGTCAGGCTTTCACTTTGAGCAGCATGACTTCCCTGTAGCAGCAGCTGGAGCTTATTTACTTTTCCCACCTAATGGGTGTAGCAGTACCTTTCCTTTCTGCCCTTTCAGGAGTACCTGCACCAGCTGAGCAGAATCTCCTGCGGTAATAATTTCAGCTTTGTCTGGTCCCTCTTGTACTGCTCCTTCTTGTGAAGAATTCAGACTGCTCCCATTTGGGGGTAGAAGCTGCTTCTAATGATTGCTGCCTCCCTGGTACCTTCGTGTTCTCTGTCTTGGCAATTCCTACTTAACTTCACATCTGCTTACAACTCTTTATATTCAATTCTCTCTTAATACACTTGGTGAAGTTTTTGTCTCCTGATTGGGGCCCAGCCCAAATCGAACTAAACTCACTACCTTGGCTTCAACTTGGACTCAGAGAGGCTTTAAAGGACAGAGTGGAATGGCCATGGTGGGTGTGGCAGTCATGTACTCTGGTGTCAATTTCATGATTGGGAGTGTAGGGGTGGAGTCTAGCCTGTCAATCTGGAGATAGTCAATGAGACCTCTGTTTGGGCATGACTTTCTGCTGAGAATTCTGGGAAATTTGGGGTATTTCCCCCTTGGAAGTGAGAGACTTAGGAATCAGTCCCTTGGAGTCTTTCTTTTGACAAGCTGCAGGGCTGACTCCCTGTGAGAAATCCTGAAGGAGAAGCCACATGGGCTTACCTTGATGGAACCAGACCTCTGAAACCAGCAAAGCCATGTAGAGATCCCTCTCAGTGCTGAGATGCTTGAGAAGTCACAATGAAACCCCTGCCAGCGCTGAGATGCTTCTACCACCACTGGATACACAAGACTCTCTGCACCCACTGGCCTATGATTGTCCTGGCATCATTGCATGTGCTTTGTGAGTCTGAAGAGAACTGGGTTGGTATTGGACATATGGGTTAATATCGGATTTATGGATTGGACTGGACTGGGTTGGTATGTTTTCTCAATGTTCCATTCCTCTTATATACAAACCTCTCCCATATATATATATATACATATAAATTCATATGTTTATGAATTTCTCTAGTGTACCTGGACTAACATAGTGGGATCCCAAAATCATCACCGGAGCTGTGCCAAGCCTCCTCTTTCTGCTGGTTCACAGCTCAGGTCGTGGTCCACAACCCCACCAGGGCTTCCTGGGCCTTGGCTGGCAGAGTGCAATACAGAGAGTTAAAATAGAGAGGTGTACGGAGTTCTGATCATTTCCTGACCAAAACGTCCTCTGTTTAATCGTAACATTTGACTAGAGATCTCAAAGACAAAAGGAACCAGAGAAAAGACCATCTAGCACAGGGCTCAGCTCGTATGGGGGCGGGTGTGTGTGTGTGACAAATTTTTGAGATGGAAGAACCAGTCCTGTCCCTCACAATAATTTAAAAGGTATTTGAAAGTGACATATATATTTTTTTACCAACAAGTGAAATCACGATCATCTGAATAAGCTCCTTTCAAGACAACTGTGAGAGTTTTCTGTTGTACTTCAGAGCCACGTGTGCATATGGAGTGTGAAGCACAAGCCACAGTGTGCCACCATCTCAGCGGGGGTGCAAAGGGGAGGTGGCGGGAACCAAGTGGACCTGCTGGTGGGAAGGTGAGCGGTGGCCAGGCCTGGAGCTCTGTAGAGCACGGTGGAGAGTTTAGATTTTGTTCTGAGAAATTGAGGTTTTCAGCAGAGGAATTGGATGATATAATGTAAGATTTAAAAGCTCGCCCTGGCTTTGGTGTAGAGAAAGGCTTATCAGCGTCAAGATTCAAAATGGACAACTGGTTCAGAATCATTTGCAGAGGTGCTGGTGTTGAACTTGATCCATTGTAATCATTGGAAATTAGTTGTAAAAAGGAAACAAACTGAGCACAGGCTTTGAAGGACAAGTTCAAAGGATCCAGTGGGGCATGGATGTGTGGGATAAAGCATTGTGATATATATGAGTATGAATAGTAGTCTTAGTAAGTGTTGTCATTCATTGCCATAACATTGACTCTGACTCACGGTGATACCACATACACCAGGAGGAAACACACTTGGGCCTATGACATCTTCATGATCACTGCTTGGCTTGAGCCCTTTCTTCCAGGCACTCTGTACCGTATATACTTGAGTATAAGTCAACCCGAATATCAGCCAAGGCACCTAATTTTACCACAAAAACTGCATAAAAATGTGCTGGAAAACTCGGCTTATATATAAGACTATACAGTATTTCGGGAGCCTTCTAATCTTAGGGACTCATGTTTCTGGACTCTAGTGGGAAACATTCTGTTATGAGTCATAGGGCTTTCATCGGCTAATTTTCTGAAGTAGGTTGTCAGGACTATCTTCCAAGTCTGTCATAGTCTGGAAGCTCCCCTTAATACCTCTGAACCCTGGATAGCCAGCCCTCTTGGTGTTGGAAATACTGGTGACATAGCTTCCAGCTTTATAAAAACATTCAAGCCATCGCAATATGACAGACACACAGACGGCTAGTGGAGCAATAGTACTAGTTCCCCATGAAGCTAGAGGTCTTTGAGTATTACAGTACACCAACCTGTGTGGGTATAAACAGCCCCCTTACCCATTAATGCATATTCATATATCCCTATATACATCCATACACATATGCAGATATATGTATATCCTTACACACTAGAGACTTCTGTTTATGATGACAGGGACTCATCAGTGACCATTCTTTGTGAATCCTCCAAATCTCCCTTACAGGGCTTTCCTTTTTCTTTTTTAATTTAAATTTCATTTTATTGGGGGCTCTTACAGCTCTTATCACAATCCATCCATAAATTCATTTCGTCAGACACATCTGTACATGTGTTGTCATCATCTTTTCCAAACATTTCTTTCTACTTGAGCCCCTGGCATCAGCTCCTCATTTTATCCTCTTCTTCCCCCATTTCCCCTCATGCCCCCTTGATAATTTAGCTTGTTCTCTTTTTCCCTTGTCTTACACCAACTGCTGTCTCATTTCATTTACTTTTCTGGTGTCTGTCCCCCTGGGATGGGGACCATGCATTGATCTTTGTGATCTGTTCCCCCTTAACACCTCTCCCCCCACCCTGATACTCCTAATACTGCTGGTCCTGAGAGGTTTATCTGATCTGGATTCCATGTGTTTGAGCTCTATCTGTAGCAGTACACATGTCTAGCTGGATTTGTACGATAGAATTGGGGTCATGGTAGTGGGTTGGTGGGGTGCATTAAAGAACTAGAGGAAAGTTGTGTGTTTCATCGGTGTTATACTGCACCTGGCTGACTCTTCTGTTCCATTTTTGTGAGCAGTAAAAGCAATGAGTCTCTGAGTCTTACCTGCACATTACATCTCATTTTCTGACTCTTGGTGTGAACATAGACAACATTTCTTTTCTTTTGATCTGTCAGACTATAATCTGAAATGTTAAAAATTCTGTAGGTGTTAAGTTGGACAAACCAAAAAACTCACTGCCATCAAGTCAATTCCAATTCATGATGGCTATATAGTTGTATACATAACATGTATTCAGAATGACATATGGCGTCTATAAACTCTAGTCAGAGGTTCCCAAGCTTGTTTGGCTTACCAGCCCATTTTCAGAAAAAAAAAAAAAAGGTCTACTTAGCATCCCTCCCCCCACAGCAAGTGAGAATGCTTGTACTGCAGCCTAGAATCAAGAATAGAGCACAGGAAGCTGCATTGGCAGCAGTGTTTCACATTCACAGGTATCAGGATTGCCCACTTTAAGAAACACTCCTCTACCATCTAGGGGTCCTCAAACTTTTAAAATGGGGCCAGTTCATTGTCCCGCAGACTGTTGGAGGGCCGGACTATAGTTAAACAAAACAAAACAAACTATGAACAAATTCGCTGCACGCCCGGGATAAATCAGCTGCTAAGCAGGACAGGCAGTGGTGCCAAAAATTACCCAGTGTGCGAGATAAGTGCCCTCCCGGGCCACATGTGGCCCTGGAGCCGTAGTTTGAGGACGCATGGTTTATCCACACATTCACATTCTCAACTGATTTGTTAATGTGTTTGCATAAGCAAAGCAAGTCAAGGACATGAGAATTACGATGTGGATTAGTATTTTGATAAACAGTATAGACACTTTAATTGAAAGTAGATAGGCTCCCCCCCCCCCCCCCAAACACACACACACCGACTGCATATCCTATTCTAAGCTGGGATCTGGGATTGTATCTCTTATTGAAAACCCTTGGGAAATCTTTAGCAGCCTCTCTGTTCTGCTTTTTTAGATTTTAACCTCAGATGATTTTTTTTAACAGATGGTAAATGCGAGATTTTTTTGATTTCCCCCTTTATTCTTTCAGCTTATTTATGATATTTGCATTCAGCTATTCAGATCAGTGGGGATATGTATTAGAAATCTCTTGACATAACAGAAGGCATAGTTTTGTCAATTCCTTTCTGTCTTCCCAGCAGCTATTCGTAATCCTCTGATGCTCCGAAGATTCCACTGTGGGGCGATAATTAGATGATTTTCGAGGACGCACAGCCTGGAAATTTGATTTGGGGTGGCACCGGGGGTGAGAGGACGCACCCAGGCCTGGCTTATTCCAGTTGCAGGTGTGATCACAGGAAAAGAGGCACAGCACCTCCCTGCCCCTCCCTTCCCAGTATCGATGATGCTGACCTGGACCCCTGCAAGACGTGCTTTTGAATATTCAGGAGCTTAGGAAGAGGCTGGGCTTCCAGCTGCAGAGCAAGAGGGCTTGGCTTGCTTTGTCTGTGGAGTGAGGCGAGAAACTGTGTCAGCTTCGACTGACGCAGTGTTTATGTGGAACCGACGTTTCTTGAAATAGTTTTGGACTCAATTTGCAGTTCTTTCACTCCAGTTGGCTTAGGCTAAAAAGTGATATTTATGAATACTCAAATAAACAGATTGACAGATGTAGAGAGTAATTTTTAACTTATTAACTTAATAGCTTCATCTTTATAAATAATGGATTTCTCCACTCCCCGAATATCTCATGTTCTGGTCTTAGCAAATGTATTTCTATGAAGTAAGTATTCTTTTACACTGCCTGGTGACTTCCGATTTATATCTGTCATAAAATCACCTTCAAGAATTGTGGACTTGCTTTGGTTAGGATTTTGCTTTTTGCTGTGTTCCCGACTCCCACTGAGGCAGTAAGTATAATTGGAATATGGAATAATGGACCAAAAATAAAGCAAAAACTAAATTGATCTTTTTTCTCCCCAAATCAAATGTTCCACTTGAATTGAAATAATGTGTGATGAGCAGACACTCCACAAAAGTTATTTCTTTAGCTTTATAAATCATTACCTGGTTCATCTCGACAGTTTCCCTTTATTCATGTTCAAAATTACTTTTATTGTACTTCCAGGACCAACTGCTTTCTAATTAACTGCCATTATCATTATAAGTAAGAATAAAGGATCGTCATTTTTAATGCAGAAATTTTCAGAGGGAAGGTGTTTTAAACAGCAAGCATCTTTTGAGCTGCCTGTCCTGTTGTCTTTATTTCTATTTAAATTTGAAATATACATCCATATATATACTCAAAGTAGCAAAAAAAAAAAGGTTAGTATGATATTCTTTGAACTTAAAGGAGAGATTTATGTGACTTCCAAGGGAAAGTAAAAAAATTATTGCTGTAAGATCAATTGAAACTGTTACAAGACAACAATATTAAAAAGTGATTTATTTTTTTAATATGTCATCCATCCATGCCTCTCCACTTCTGAAGACCATCCTTCTGTTTCTATAATCTTTCCCAGAGAATTTGACACTTTTCTATGGACACCACATTAAAACCATTTTGGCATATTTGAAGGGCTCAACTCATGTTCCCATGAATGTTTTCTCGAGTTTTGAAAGGAAAAGAGAAGTCTGAAGGGCATGACCGAGTCGTGTGGCATTCTCACCAGGGCAGCCCTTGCTGTCCTTGAAGAATGAGCTGTGCGATGCTAGATAGGGACAAAAACAGATTTTTGGCACAACTTTCCTGGCCTTTTCCTCCCCACTGTAATTTCCCACTTCCTTAACCTTGAGAAAATCTATCAAGATTCTTTGGAATTGCAAAGAATAGCTACCATAGCTCTCTGGGCTGATCTCTCTGGCTTGACTTGACTTGGCCCAGCAGTTCTCCATAGAAACCATTGCTTTGACTGGATTTTTTAAAGGTGCCTCTGAGAGAAGTTGTCTGCAGCGATCCTCTGGCTGCAGAGACAGGCCTACACAGGCGTGGTTTGGAGTCAACCTCTCCATACCTGGACCGGAACCCTAACAGTGATACCTGTGAGTTACCCCATAGATTATATTCAAAGTTCTTTACATTTAAGTGAATGATATCGTGAGGACTGACACAAAATCACTTGTCTAGGAAGAATAGATGTTTTATTCTTAGATATGCCTATACTTACACATGGAGATGGCATTTAAAGACCTCTTTCATCTTTAGCTCAGGACCCACAACTACTTAGCCCTAAGCCAGTGGTTGGCCTAACTGGGGCTCACAAGCCAAATGCAGCTCTTTCAGTGTGAGCATGCGCTCTGAAGTAACATTGAATACACTTGAAGGTTGTTGTTTCATATCCCCGTGCTTTCATTTGTTCGTAAGATCATATTTAAGGCTCTTGAGTGATTTTAAAATTGTTAGGAAGGGACAGCGTAGACTCTTCGGTCTCAAGAGTTTACTGTCCTCTGCCCTAAGCCATCTGATATTCCTGTATTGTGGGGAGGGGGGGGCACACAAGGACATTACAAGGGATATATGGCAACAGCAGTTGTAAAAGAACATATTTGACAGGGTTTTACAGGAATATATATGTATATATGTCTGTGTGTGTGTATATATATATATCCACTTCATTTTTACTTTCCCAATTGCCTTTTCCTTAATTTACAGATATAACTACTATCTCTCACTTTTTGGAATGTGGTTATGCCACACGTGTAAAAAACATTGATGTGTCTACATGGGCATCTATATGCAATTTTTATCTGCTAAGTTTACTTTTGCTTAACATTTATAAACTCGTTATATTATTTGTAGGCTTTAATTATTGAGTTTATTCCCAGAAAAATATCATACTTGGGTTGTTGCGTTCTTTGAAAATTTCTCTCTTACTTCATATGTATGTATATCTACCCCTCGCCTCCATGTATAGGTAAATAATTCTTTCGAATGTTGTTGCCTTTTCATTTGGAGTATTCCCTTGTGTAATGCAAACCGATGCAGTAGTAGCAGATTTTCAGAGCTGTTTGTTTGGGAGTGTTTTATTATCCTCCTTTGTTTTTAAGGAAAAAAACTTTTGGGGTAAAGAATTTTTGGTTTTCAATAGTTTTGTTTATTATTCTACACATGGCATCCTCTTGTCTTCTGGTCTCAAGTGTCTGGGGAGAAACTCCTCTTGATTGGTATGAAAGACTGCTTTTCAGCTTTTAGAATTCCTTGTCTTTAGTTTTCAGTGATCTTACCAGAACAGGGCATGAAACTGAGTCATGGTGATAGTGTTTTTCATGTGGGGCTATGGATCACCAGGTTAGAAGTTCGAACCTGCCGCTGCTCTGTAGAAGTGATATGAGAGTTTCTGCTCCTATAAAGATTCATAGTTTCAGAAACCCACAGGGCAGTTCTGCAGGGTCACTACTGACTTGAGAACTAGATTTGGTTTGGAATGGTGACACATCTTTTGTGTCTCATGTTGGTGCTTGTATAATTTCTGGTGTTTGCCAGCTTAATTCTCTGTGCAGGCCCGGGAATTATCTGTTAGAAAATAGTCTCTATGCTTTATTATTGACTTCATGCTCTGGGATTCCAACATGTAATGTTAGATCTCTTAATTGAATCCTATATTTCCTTCTGGATTATTATTTTTTGTTTAATTATTTTCTCTTGCTTCTCTTGAGACTTGATAAATTGTTTTGTCTTCTAGTTCCTTTCTGCTATTTTCTGTCTGACTATTGTGGGGTATTTCTTTTCCTTTAATTTGTTGACTGTTGCTGAAGGTTTCTTTTGCTTTTCTAGTCAATTAGCTTTATTCTTCTTATCCAGTAGTTCTTTGTTGTTGTTGTTATTTGAAGTTTCTTTGTTGAGTATCTCTTTTTGTCCCTCTGTTTGTTTCCTGATTTCTGCCAGTTAGTAGTCTGTGTTCTTTTTGTTTTCTTTAAACATATTTAGTGCCTTGGTCTGAGAAATGGGTGTTAGTCGGGCCTCCACAGAAGAAATGTGGTCTTTCTCCTTTTGGTCGGTTCTTCATTTTTTTTAATCTTGTGCATGTTGCTGTTCTTGGCTGAACTTGAACTGTTTTTTTTTTTACCTCTTAAAAGATGTTCAGTTTTACTTTTAACGAAATGTGGCTTTTAAATTTTGGTGGGGAAGCTTTCTGATTGGGGGCCCCTATACACCAGCCCCTCTGAGAGAGTAAGACCTGGCAACTCACCTCTGCAAAGACTCAGAGCCCACAGCGCAGCTCCACAGCACCCCACAGGCTCTCTAGGAGTCAAAACTGATCCAGCCCTAGTGGGCTTGTTCTTTTCCCTGAATATCAATAGTGGGAATGTTTATCCGTAGATTTATTTTTCACTGCTGATGTAGGAGTTCTGGATGCTTGCTTTCTGAAATTCAATATTCATGTGAAAGAGTGCAGGGTTATTTGGTGAAAACCCTGCATCAGCAGTAGGGCTTGACTTTCTTGGAGTAAAGGTGTGAAGCTATATCTTTCTTTCCTTTGTAGATGCTCATGAGGTATCCTGCTTTGAGCAGAGAGTTAACCATTTTCCCCTATGCCATACATCAGTCTGAAGAATTCCCATCCCTGTTTGGGATGTTACCTTCTAGCCCCACCCAAAGATGGCTGTCATGAGCATATCATCTCTCCCTAAGTGAGAGATGGATTTTTTTTTTGCTTTATGTGTTCTCCCTGCTCCTCCACTACCCTACTTCTGGATTCTGACACTGCACCACCTTAACTGTCATTGGGGGCTTGAGATCTTAGTCTGAGCTGACTTTTATGCATTGTTCAGTGAGCTATTTGCCAGGGGGTATAAATGGGAGTGTCTACTCATCTTTCACCTTGTTCTTTCCAACCCTCAGCTTGTCCACGGCTGATTTTTCAGGAGTAGATCATGCACTAGGCCTTTTGGTTAAAGTGTCTCTGGGCAGACCCAAGTCTCCAAATTCTTAGTTAGTAGCTAAACACATTCACCATTTTCTACTATCCAAATGGTACAAGACTTGACTCTAAAGAGACTCTTGACTCTCAGTAGACAAAATGATTGTCAGTATGGTATAGTCCATTGTCTTTCAACACAATGGAAGGGGTACCTATTAAGCTGTAATTTACTGAGCCCTGGTGGTGTAGTGGTTGTGTGCGGGACTGTAGCACACAGGGTCGACGGTTCAAATCCAGTAGCAGCTCTCCAGGAGCAAGGCTGGGCTTCTTACTCCCACCAGGGCAGTGATGCAAAACAAACAAACAAACACTGTAATTTGATACATTAACAAATAAATGTTTAATAGAGGTTACTATGGACTTTTTGCCATGTAACATGGAAGAAATTTAAAGATTAGTTGTTACTATAACTTAATTTCTCTCTTTTCCACTAGTTCATTTGAAGACAAGAATTAGAAATAAAGTTGATACTATATGTCACTATCTACAAGTAATAATAGTGATTTCACATGAAATGACATGAATTAATACAAGAATGAACAAAAAATTTTTGAGACATCTATGCTCATCTTATCAAGAGACACATCTTAATTATTTTATACTTAATTATTTGTCAATAGTTTATATATGTTTATGTAGTACTGGTTGTAAAACTGGTGGTTCAAGGGAAACAATTAAATGCGTGTGTATATTTTTGATGCAGAAAAATAGGACAACCAACAGAAGAATTTTCAAGCATAAAAATGTGTTCCATTTAAGATAAAATGCTAGGAGGAAATGGGATAGAAATATGAATTTCAGGAGAAAAAGAATGGATATCAAATGAGGCTGTTCACATTTTTGTAAATAGAAGATTAGGGGCTTTGAATTACTGTTATGTTTACATATCACTGGGAACATGTAAGATAGTGACTGCTGTTTTATTTTGTGATGCTAGCACTTATGCACTGGAAATGAGAACCTTTCAACTTCGAAAAATATTAGGTATCACTTTTAAAAAGTGAAATCTAACACATGAAAAAATCATTTTAGGAAATACCTGAGGACCTGGTGGCCTAGTGGTTGTGTGCGGGACTGCAGTTCACAGGGTTGACAGTTCAAATCCAGCAGCAGCTCTCCAGGAGCCAGGCTGGGCTTCCTATTCCCACCAGGACAGTGATGCCACAAAGAAAACAAAACAAAACAAGACATCTGAGGAATGGGTGGAATGTAGTGCCTTCCTTTCATTAAGGTACAAACCACAGATCGAAGAAGTATTTCTCTGGTAAGTTTTTTTTCTTTTCAGTTCAATTAAAAATTGTCGCTCATAGTTATTTGAGTCAATTGGAAGAAAGAACAAATCTGCAGGGCAGTTCAAAGCTTTTCAAAGTGGGAGCTCGTAAAGCCGTAGGGAAACTTGGACCATGTGGTCACAAACTGATAAAGTAGATACTAAGAAAAGAAGAACAGTCTATTAGTAAAATGGCCTTTCCAAAAGGTTTCAGCAGATTTGAGCACTAATTGACAAGACTCCATAGAAACAAGATCAAAGAGCAAAGTCATCTGAGAGTGGGACATTTATTTAGGGAAGGATGTGAGAGAAGGCGATTTGCATTCACGAGAGATGGGAGAGGTGTTGGTGGGAAGTAAGGGAATTTACACTAGAACATGAATAATACAAGATTCACTGAAGGAGACCTCCTGTTGTCATGCCTAAGGAGGAAGATGTGAAATAGGGAAAGGGATACATTTTGTGTTGACAAAGGGGTGGGAAAATGTAAGCATACACACACACACACACACACACACACACACACACACAGAAAATGCCATCCATGATGAGAAATTGAAATAATTTTCCTGCCCTCAGGTTGCTTAAAATCTCAAAGACAAGCACAAAAGCATGCAAATGGCCATGAGAGCGGCTGTCTCTTGTGATATGATCCAGAGAACGAGCTTTCCCTTTGGGTTTGCAGGAGAGAATGAACTGCTCCCTTTCTTCAGTCTTCAGGTGCACATTTTGCAGAGCATGTTGATGAGAGGTGCTGGGGTATAACAACGACTTCACACCTCAGGCCCTGCCCACATCCTAGGGCTGCTCGGAGCTGTCTGCAGGCAGAGCTGCAGGTCTGCGAGGTTCTCCCAGGACAAATGTACACAAGGATATGGAAGCAAGTATAGCCTCTGTATGACGCAGGATTTTCTTTTAAAAAATACGTGAGGTCCACTTGTCATGACATTCATTGTTTTTCATAGCATGACCCCACCTTCTCTCCCCCTCTGCCTTTCATTCATTCCATACTCTGTATGCTTCTTTTTCTAGAAATACACCCTCCCCATCCTGCCCCAGACCCTGGCTCATTTTCCTCCTCTTGTTTCCTATGCCTGAAATTCACCCACCTTAAAAAGGAAAAAAAAGATCAAGCCATGAAGACATAGTTCCCAGGTTTCTGCTTCCTGACACCCTCCCCCTTCATTCTCAAGTCTCAAAGGACAGACTGTGTTTTCTGTGAGGTCTCCCTAGATGCTGTAGTCAAAGGTAGTTATTTTTATCTGTGCCACTTAGTGATCCTCAGTATGTGTGATATTTGGCAGTGGCATTCTTTAAACTCTTGGTGACAAGTCAGGAATTCTTTGCACAACACCAAGCCCACTGCCATCAGCCATCAAGTTCATTCCAATTCATGTAAACTGATAGGACAAGAATAGAACTCTCTAGGTGTGTGGGTTTACTGGACCCATATCCCTCAGAGGTTTGAAAGTAGTAATCCTCATGATGCAATCTCACATAATCCCGTCCATGATGTTACCTGCTAAGTGCTGCGGTGACCTGCTCAACAATAAAATAAAATGCAAATGGCGAGGCCCCTGGACCAATCTTATAGGCTCCTCTGTTCATCACAATGTACGTATCCCAATCATGGCCCCACTCCCGTTCCAGGAACTCCACCTGCAACTACGATGTTTTGATTTGGTGCATATCACACATTTGTGACAGTTTTCCTTGATCTTCCAGATCCTTTCTAAAGTTCTATACAGCAGCAAACCCTTCAACACAATGATGACCCCTTGCCAATGGTCTCCCCCAACTGGATAATATGTTTTTATCTTCCCTTTGTCCTGTTCAAGACTATAATCAATGTGTTCTTGATAGAAGAAAGTGTAAAAATGAATAGAAAGTAATAAACGCTCTGTTTTTTTCTCATGACTCCATGGATCATTGGAAGTGATGAATGGACACAAAAGCCTTTTTGTGTTAAAAAGCCTGCTCTCACTTTTAAAACTTCGCTACCACTATGTGAACAAGGCCAGGTCCTTGCCTGAAGGGTGAGAGATCACTTGGAGCAAAGAACTATATTGTGGCTGAGCTCCCAAACAGAGGAGAGAGGCCAGACCAAATCTATAGAACTAATTTAGCTGTTGACCATATAGTCAGAGACAGAAGAACCACCCAGGTGAACTCAATCAACACTGATCAACAAAACCCTCTGCTAAATACTTTTTTTTAAGCCACTAAGTGTTGGGGTATTTACTTTGCAGACAAAGCTTACTATGAAGCTCTGGTAGTTTAAGAGTACAGTCTTGCCCATTCACACACAGCGAACTACCAAGCACTGAAAACTTAAGAGTCATCATGTTAAGTTCTTCCAATAGTGGAAAATACTGGTAAGCCTTATGTCATTTTCATGTGGGCCAAATACATGTGTGCTCCTGCTGGTGTATTTTACACAAGATGACACGGACGGGTCTGAATTTCAAAACAATTGAGAAAAGCGTAGCCTCTAAATTAATGACATGCTTATAAAAGTTAAAATCTACTCAGAAAAGTCAAGCAAGATTTATTACATTGTTTACAAATGTTGATGCTCTCCCTTGGTACAATATGCATTTTTAAAATTATGGTTTCTACAATTAACAAAATAGTCTTTAAAATGTGTGCTGTATCTGAAGCACATGAAAAAGTATTAGGATTTTACAGACTTTATATAGCAAAAAATTATCAATTGTACCTCATTTGAATTTTAAGACTAGTTAACAAATCACATATGAAGAATTGCAACTTGCTCTTTTAATTTTTTGTGTGTTTAATGCAATTACCTATTCCTTCATCTGTCCTATATTTTATAGAAGGTAGGGGAGAGGAGAGATAGGAACCAGATTACTCACCTTCAATGGATCTTCAAGGTGTGTCTTCTTTCTGTGAGTCACCTCTGTGCGGGCCACCTGTGAATATGCTAGCAGACCCCTTCCTACCAGCAGCCATTCGCCACTGCAAACACTGCCTTTGAATATGCAAATAAGTAATATTAACAACCAGAGTTTATGATCACAGATGCCCTTAGCTCCCCTTTCATGCAAAGAATGGGAAAAGATTGATGGGGGACTCTTCCTGGGGAGTGTGAATATCAAGTGGTCCAACAGATGGGTGAATGGTATTTCAGTTTATTGTCAGTCTATCATGAGCTCCTTACAGATAGGGAAAGTGTTTGTTACAGAGATATCTGGCATGAAACAAATTATTTTTATGGAATAGGATGGTCAGGGTGATAACATCCTCACAGGTAACTAACTGGACTTAGCTAATTTTAAGAGTAGCTTATTTTCTGTTTTGACCATGCTACTTCATCTCCCCAGGGTAACCACAATAGATTTAGGTAAGTGGGTCCATTTGCATACTAAGAGGCTACCCTTTAGACTACAAGACCAGAGTGGTAGAATGCCAGGCTATTTGATGCACATTTTCTTCCCTTAAGCTGATGAATATGGCAGAGGCGATCTGTTGATTCTCACCCAGGGAGAGAACAGGTGCTGAGCATGCAGTCCAGGTTTAGAATCAGCACTGATGGCAAAACCTGACTTGATTCAAGCTGGTGGTTTTTGTTTTTATTGATGTTTTGTGTTGTTTACTCTCTAAATCTTTGAGTCTAGGTAAAGAATTTCCCCTTCTGTTTCCATAGCAATGTGAGACAAGTGTTTGATTTTTTAAAAAAGTGCTGGTACTAAGTAGCCTTTTTAATTTGTGAAGGGAAAAAAAACAAGATTCACATTTTACTAGATAGCCTTTTGTCCCTTTCAGCATAGCAACCCTCCCCCCCTTGAATGAGCACCACGTAATTATTTGCTAATGTGCACAGTATTTAAAAAAATGGGTCATAGGAGAATTCTTCTATCCCTAATAGAAGAATTTGGGATATGATTACTTAGATAATAACAATGATAGTTACAGCATTGTATTATTCTTCAGGGTTGAACATTGCTCATATATAATATAGATTATCCCATTTGGCTGTTTCCCTCTGAGAGGGACCAGGCAGGTATTTTTCTTGGTTTAAAGTGGAGAAAATGGGAATTAGAAGACTGGTGCTGAGATGCAATCTTGTTTCAGAGATAAAGCGTAGAATGTAAGAAGTGTCCTGGGAATCGATGCCTGAAGAGTGGACAGAAGAAAACAAAACTGGGCAGATTTGTGAGGCAAACAGACTGACTGATGATGGAGACTGACCCCTGGAGGATTTCTGGAGCTGTAATGGGCTGGCAGGGTTGTCTGGAGGTAAGTCAAGATGACCCGGTCTATAGTAACCCATCACTGGCTATGGAGCATGTTGGGAAGGGCCATGCCCTTGGGGAAGGCAGCAATCTGAAGCTAAGGCAATCCTGTAACAGCATGATTGCTGAAGATTATCTGCTAACAACACACTGTTTCTGGGCCATTTTCCTCATTATAGGGAAATCTGGGGTTCTCCGTAGTCCATTCCTCTTGCTGTCCCAAGGCAGTGCTTCATAGTAATTGTGGGGCCAGCCCTTTTAGGCTTCCAGTGAACCTCTTCCTGGGGAACATTTGGAAGAAGGCACATGGGGTGAAACTAACGCCTCCTCCTGGAGCTGGTCTCGAAGCATGGGTCTTCGTGGTGACCTATCTTTATGACCTGCTCTTGACTCCTTGTGCTTCAGTTGCACCACTGCCAGGCTTGGTGCTTCCCCTGGAGGCCGGAGTCAGCCTCACTCTCTTCTCCTCTTGCCAGGCCACTCTACTTGTCCATGTCCAATCACAATTGGACAAGAGTGTACTTATTAACCCCTGGGGATTTCCTGGTCTCCAAATATATTCCTTTCTATGTCCAATGTGCAGTGGCAGTCCTACCTCTGCTTGGCGGTCCAGGTTAATGAATGACTCCTGCTAGGAAGGGGAATTTCCTTTTCAACTGCTGATCTCTTTCTTGGAGCCTGATACCCTGATGCTGTTGTTAACAGTGTAGAATTGAATACTTCTGGTTATGTGTTTGGCAGAAGTGATCTCTATTTGAACATCAGTGTCGCTGAACCCAGAGCCCAGAACTAGAGAGGTGCATGGAACGATCAAGTGAGTTATTAAGAGTGATCATAAGTGCAGTCATTCCAGATTCTGTCCTTTGGAACCTGGACCTATGTATTCTTTTGGAGATGCATGACCATATAGTAGTCTTAGATTTAAAAATGCATACTGAGGGCTGAGCCCCGGTGGCATAGTGGTTGCGTGTGGGACTGCGGCCCACTGGGTTGGCAGTTCAAATCCAGCAGCAACTCTCCAGGAGCAAGGCTGGGCCTCCTACTCCCACTAGAGGGCAATGATGCCCCCCCAAAACAAAACAAAAAATGCATACTGAATCTTGGAGGATTGGTGCCTTATTCTTGTACAGTATTGCATTCCAGCTGGTCCAGCAGCAATACACGCTATTACAGTGGCTGGCATCTTCTGCTTATTGTGGTGTGTATGATATAGTCAGTGGATCCCATGATCCATTGCTGAACTCTGATATGAAATTCGGTCCCAGGAAATCAAAGACCTATACCCTTCACAAGACCTAAGGTAATGATACCAGCTGTGACTCTGTGGTTAAGAAAGCATGGGTCATTTATTCAGTCTGCCAAGATTGGAGGGTAGTCAACTTACCATGACAATTAGTTGGATGATTGTTTTTCTTGCCAGATGACACCATATTAAAGAGTCAGTAGTGGGTTCTGTTGCTGACAAGGTAGACTTTGCCAGTGGCAGTAGCTAAAGCCTTGGTTGTGCTGCTGTGTTCATGCAGTTGGTGAGGGTATATCAAGACTGTGTCTCTCCAGTCCATCATGCTGGCATCAGAGTGGTTGATGATGGAGATTCCTTGATGGTAACTGGCTGAGTAGGATTGCTTGTTTGGTGCCGGGCGGTGGGAATAGACATGTAAAATGAGCACCATACCAATGTCCATTTCCATATATCTGTCCGCATGCCTCTATACAAGATAGACCTGTCCCTCATCTTGCAGTCTTTTATTCCTTCTAAGCTCCTGATCAGTTAACCAAGCCATTTTTCATTGCTCAGAACTGCAGATGAATTTTAATCTCGTTCCCCTTTTTAACATAAGATAGATGTCCCGGTGCACTACTCAAAGCTGTCCATTTAGAGGACTTTCCCTTGCCATTATCTTTCAGGTATACCCCTGACTAGGGCAGAGAATCCATGTTGCCTTTCACAATGTGATAGCGTTTAGCTCATTGGTTAAGGACTTAATGTGAGTGTTCCAAGTACCGAGCATATTTATTGCAGCAAATATTTGGAACTTGGAAAAATAGCCAGCAGTTAGCCACTTAGTCTAGAGCCACTGGCCTAGAGTCTATTTATAACCTGACTCTGGTAAATCTCACTTCTGAGAAATATGTGATGATGATGTGCTAGGACAATGATCCACTCAGAGTCTGTGTCCAATGGACTTCCTAGATGCAATTTCACAGCATCCCCTTGGGTTCTGACCAAGGAATTAGACACTATTTCCTAGAATAATCCTCATGAATTAAAAATATGTACTTTTACAGTCTGACATCCTCTCACATACAATCCCTGGTGTGATCTTATGACTTTTGTTGTTTCAAACTGGCTAGACCTTGCAGCAGCTTTGGGGTGTCGTTTCCTTCCTGAGGAGGACACATGCGGTCTTGTATAGAAGACAGGCATTTGCATCATCTTTAAACTAGAGTGAAGGGGCTATTAATTCCCTACTGATAGGGAAGGACACTTGCATACCTTCTGGTGGGAAACAGGATTGGTCCCCACAATATCCTCCCAAAGGAGGGTGGCCTTAAATTGACCTCTTGCAAGCACAAGGCTGATTGCTATCTATCCAGCAGCTTTATCTGTAGGAGCAGATAGACAGGCTGCCCTATACCTGCCCTCAGCACTGCCGTTAGGTTCCTCCTCCAATGAACTCAGGGGCGTCGAGGTTAAGGGTGCAGTCCACTTCACTTGAATGCCCCATGGGTATATGAACTAATGTTGGGAATACATTCTCTCTCTCTCTCTCTCTCTCTCTCTCTCTCTCTCTGCTTGGTGCTGTCTCCTAAAGTCATGGCAGAGGCAAGCACCCCAACACGTTTACCCATGTCTTAATGTCTTCCTTTCAACAACCGTCTGTTAGGACCCATCCAGACGTGAGGCTGGACCTCACACCTTCTGAAAGTTTGGGGCCATCTTGTCCTGGGATTCAAACATTGTGAATCCTTAAACCACAAATGTTTTTCATTAACCCAGATATTTTATTCCATGTGTCAGGCTCTCATTCTATCCAAAACATAGCCCTGACCTTGGCATAGAACCTTGGCTTAGTTGAGTGTTTAACCTTTTTTTAAGGTTCAGTTCCTCCTCCAATTAAATCCTTCATCTAATCCTCAGCTTTTTCTGCCCCTACTGCATAGGGTGAAAACTTTTTAGGCTACCAAGTAGGCTCTTTGGCTTTCACATGTAACTCTTAATTGGCAATTAATCTCTCAGCAACTCATTATCTTCCCTCCTACTGCCTCCTCTGTAATATCTAATATAGCAATAACCAGTTAATATCATTATCTTTGTAGTTAACTCCCCCCATTCATTTCAGATACCAGCTAATGCGTTTCCTTCCAGTAATACCATCTCCATTGACCACGGCTACCCTGCAAAAAACCAAACTGCCGCCATCCTATACCAGGGGCCATCAGCGATTTACCTGCCAGGGTTTTTTGTTGTCAGATGAGTGAGGAGTGATAGTGACCTCGCTGGAGAATCTGACTTTATTCCCTTTCCTCTGGGACTATTCATGGTACTGATTGTTACAGATCCTGCCTCAGGGAGAAGATTCTGAAGTAGGGTTTTAACTGCAAGTGCATATTGAGGAATTTCTTTGAGGTGACATTGATACATTCTCATCAATCAGTCTTTGGATGTGGGTCACTTGACCTTGGAGAGGCAAGGAAAATATTTCCAGCTGAGGCAAACGCTGAAGAAGCCAGTCAGTACTCCCAGTCCTGGGAGAGCAAGTCCTCCATGGAATTCATGCCTCTGCCTGTGCGTTCTATCTGTGACCCCCTTTCTGAGCTTGCTTTCACAACTTCTGTCTCCGAAGTTTAGTTAGTGAGCTCAGGCAGTGGCTGTAGGTGTTGTTAACAGCTGAGTGGCACAAGACATAGGAGAGAGAAAGAACGGGCTTGAGAGTGGAAAATAAAAAAGAGAGGTGCTCTGACTGAGGACATGGGGGGTGGGGCAAGGGTATCCAACTTGAGACCCTCTAGACAGGCGGATGCTGGCTCCCAGCATCAGGGAGTGGGGAGGTGCTGCCCTGAGATCTGTCTCTGTGATCACTTGGCATGAGAATTAGGTGTCATCAAAACCTTCAAAGACCCATCTTGCAGCCTGTGTAATTTGCGTCCTTGCAAATTGCTTTTAGGCAATTGATCACAGAGGGAAAGCTCTCGTGTTTGTCACATGTCACAACCACCTCAATGTAATTGATAGTTTAGGATTCACCAATGAAAAGACGCTCCACACACATCATTTACTTCTCTCTCTTGGTGCTACCTGTCTGTCTTTCGTCTTTCAGGCCTTCTCAGAGCTCCTCATTCATTCTCTGCATGAATCCTCTGGGCAGCTATAATACTGTGACTTATTATTATTATTATTATTATTATTATTATTAATAAACAGATCAGTCATGGCCAACCTATCCATAGGCCAATCTGCTTCTCTAGCAGCCCACTCACTTCCTCTAGTGATGTCACCAGAGAAAACCGGCCAGAGCAGTTGTAGAAGTTGTCCATTAGAATTCTGCAGAGGGACAGTTTGAATCCTACAAGAAAATTGTTATTTTCATTGTTATGCAGCATATTCAAACTAATGGATAGCTTTATTTAGTAGCCCGTTTAAAGAAAAGTTTAAAGCATAGGAATTTTAATGTGTGGAGCATTGATCGAATGTCGTGGCTAAGCGTATTAGAAGTTTAAGCACATCCTGAGAATCATTCCCCCCCACCCCACGATTAAATCCATAAATAGTAACCATTTGACATGCAGACTCTATGTCAGTAATTATCATGCAAAATCACTTTAGAATTTTTTCTTACATGGCTGATTTATTCTCCTACCTTGTCAGATGAAAAAAAAAAGCCTGCCTTAAAATATTCTCCCTCTACCCCCCTTTTCTTTGGAACACTTACCACTTCTTTATTCTCCTTGACAGGAAGATGACAGCCACTCTATTGAATGGCAACAAGCTGGGATCTGCCATTAAATTTTAATCAGCTTCCTGTCTGTGAAGTTGATAATTGGAGATATGTTCATGGAGCTTGCTGTTCTCTTGGCTCTCTGTGAACCCTGTCCATGTGAAAAGGGGTGGGGTGGGGGGGGAACAAACCATGGTCACTAGCATACAGGCGCAGCTCCAGCAGAGACTTTATGCCAAATGCTCCAGGAGCCTACTGCAGAAAACCTGATGACCACCACAGGCTCATATTAGCTTAATTTTTTTTCTTTCCTCTTAACTAATGGGACAATTACAATGTTGAATTTGGATGATTGGCAGTCAGCTTTATTTTTATCAGAGAGCAAGCAACTAGTCCCCTTTGCTTTTCTTTGTCTTCTCCAATGCACTTTTTTTTTTTTGCTGCCGCCTAACATCTTTCTGTTTTGCTTTCCTGATAGCAAATGGAGGTGACGACTCACTGCAAGCTCTCATTTGGTTCAGTCCCAAGCTGTTGTTGTCAAGCTATGAATTTGTGTCACGGTCTTGTGACTCCCCAGCCCACTGGCTCTCCAGTGTCCTGCTTTCTCATTTTCATCCCATTGCTGTAGAGCAAGTCTCCCCCGACAGCCTCCAGAGGGGATGCTTTTTCCTTTTGTTCCAAGAAGAAGCCTTGACCTTCATCGTCACAAACTTCCAAGTCTGTGAAAGAAAGTATGTTTTTGACAGGTAGCTTAGAAGCCTTGGTGCGTTTCTTCTTTTAGAAGCTCTTAGCATCTCTGCATAGGTGGTGACAGTCACTCATTCTTCCCTCATCCAATCATGCAACATATATTGTATGCATGGCACTCCATTTGCATGAAGGAGATAGCTGAGAACAAAACAGTGGTGATGCTCTGTGGGAAACTAAAAACGGCTTAGAGAGTATAGATGGACAAGTTCTCTATACTCCTGATTTAAGAAGCCTGGGAGTCCAGGATTTTAGGTGGAGGGAGGCCTTCACATTTGTGACTTGGAGAAGAGTTCCAATCACATTCTCCTAATTCAGAATTGTCTCCACAATATCCTCCCATGATAGTGCTACTTTAATGATACCGCTTATAAGCACATGGCTGATTATGATATGTCCAGTGGCTTCATTCATAGGAGCAGACATGCTGATAATCTTACCACTCAGGGAAAGCCACTCCCCTCTACCTGCCCCCAGCACTGGTGTTAGGTTTCTCCCCCAATGTACTCAAGGAATGTACTCAAGGACATCTCGGTTAGGCCATTGTCCACCTTATTACGTGTGTAGGTACCTGCCACTGTGAGGGCTTGTGTGCCCAAGATGCCATAAGTTGGTGCAAGAATGCACATATTCTTTCTCTCTCTCTCAGATCTAGTACCACGGAGGAGGTCAGCACCCTAAACCTTTCATATGTCTTTTTAATGTATCCCCTTCAATTATATGACTATCCCTTAGGACCCATCCAGTTGTGGGCTGGCTCCCACAATTCTTGTTTTGAATAGTTTATAATCACATTGTAATTTTATGAATAATTGATCACAATGGAGATCAATGATATAAAGGAGAATGTAGAATGAAGAACATATAGCAGAGAACTGGTCAATAATAATTGATATTTATTGAGTGCTGTCCCTATACCAGGCCTTGGGCTATGTTATTGGCAGATATTAAGTCATTTAGTGCTTGCAACAACCCTATCAAGCAACTGTTATCATTAGTCTCATTTTCCAGAAGGGACCAGTCTGAGAGGTGGAACAAAGATTTGGTCTTGCGTTTTTGTGCCTCCAGAATCACACAGGTAGTACCAGGCTCTGCTGTTTCCATGGATGGAATACAGGACAGGGGCTTGGGAGGCCTCATGGGATATCTGCTGTTAAGAACCTGGAATCTTGTGTGTTTTACAAGACTGTTACTCCACATCAGTGATTCTGAGTGTCTTGGACTCATGACCTTATGATCAATTAAAGTTGGTCACACAGATTCTTTGGTACTCTTCTCTTTGAAGGATGTGGTCTGTATCCTCTCCTTAAATCCAGCAGCTTCTGTGATTCTCAGGAAGAGACTAGGGAGGGATTTTCACTGTGTAAGTTTTTGAGTCTTGACTCTAACAGCCTATCAACTTCTTCTCTTCTCTCGGAACACTAGTAGTGAGGAAGGCTAGTCCCCATCTACTTTGCTGTAGCTGGTCTCTCATAAGCCTCCAGCTAGCACCATGGGAAGAGAGTTGCTTGGCCAATCTCAGCTGTCCCAGCTATTTGAATCCAGATAGATTCTAGCTATGTGAGTAAAGTCACCCTGCACCTTCTGCTGCAACAGATGGAGCATACAGAAGCCAATTGACTCGTCAGAACCCAAATCCCAGGTATATGGCACCAATAGTTCTCTTCAGATGTTTGTGTCACCCCAGCAGATTCCCCTTTTGTGGACGTGCCACGTCACTGCCGCCATTGAGTTACTTACCTGTGGAACAATGAGCATAATAAAACAGCTGCTGTTTTGAACTCCATTACATTTTGAGGTGGTTTGTTCTACAACAATAAGTAAGTACACTAGACTCTTGGAGAAACACGTGTACCCTTTTCCTAGAACAAAATTCATCTACACAAATAAACATGCAGCTTTGGAGACACTCTTGGGAGCCCACCATGCTCCCCAAGTTCTTCTGATGAATGTAGACTCAGCATTTGGCTACCAGGTTATTCATATTTATGATTCAGCTCACGTGAAAAGCAACAGAAGTAGAAAACAAAGCCAAAATTAGGTGCATTAGCAAATCTCATATTCCTAGCTTACCAAGTCCCTCTCAGAACTGTTAAGAGGCAGTTAATACTCATCTGAAACACATTCACGATCTTCTAAGTGTCATGTATGAAATAAATTCTTCACATTCCACCTTAAAATGTGAATCAAATAAGAATCTATGCAGTGGATTGTTTTGTTTTGCCATTGTTTGGTTTGTTGTGTATGTGTGCTTTGGGTGGGAGAGCAAAACATAAAGCCTTTAAAAATAAAATATGAAAATGACATATATCTGGTCACCCTTTCCAACAGGTCAGAATATGTGTATGTCCTTTAAAATCCTTGAATGTTAAATATCTTAGAATAATTTCACTTTAGTGCTGAATGCAAAGTTATTTTCTTGACTAACATAGAAGTAACAAAATTATAAAGTGATAATACTATTAATAGAATATTCATATTTCATATTTATTAAAAGTCATATTTGTCCATTAGTGATACCCAAGCTTACTTATCACCTGTGCTGAGAAATCTCTGTCAGTGTTCATTGTTGAATCAAAGAAAACAAAAACAATACTGTGAAGATGGGGGAAAGATACTGTACTCTAATAAAATTACCATGATTTATTAATTTTTTCATTAGTTAGTGGACACTTAGGTTACTTTGATTTCTTTTTCTCTCAATAACCATGCTGCCATGTATATACTTACACAGCTAAAATAAATAAATAATGCCTACATATATTATTAAAATATTTCAAAACCTAATGCAAAATAGAAAACAGTGATTAGATAGATAAATGAAAACATTGTATGTACTAAAAACATGCATAAAAATAATACACACCAATTTGAGAATCATGGTTTTATACAGAGAAGGAGGTTACTAGGATCAAAGAAATATGCACATGATATTTTAACTTTATCTTTCATTTTTTTCCTGAAACAATGAAGTACAACAGAAATGCTTTCTTTTAGCAAAGATAGCTATTTCATATGGTGGATTTCAAAGAGTGGGGCGATGTGTACGCGATTGTCTTCCTTATTTTTATATATTGATATATATTCTTTTTTTAAAGCATATATATTCTTGTGAATACAAAAAGAAAGTAAACTTTTAGGAGTTATTCTTTCATGTAAAGTGGTTACTTTTAAAAAGTGACATCAGAATTATCTCTTCATTTGTATAGCCTGACCATAATTTAAGATTAAAGCAAAAATCCTCGCAACTTAACTAATCCAATCTTCTCAACCACGAAGTAGAGAGCCTGTCTAGCATTCATAAACCATCTATCACCTGCTCAATATGTTAGAAAGGAAAAAAAAGCCTAAAATAATCTATTTTTAAGTACAATGCTGTCTGCATGGGGTTAATTCTTATCTACATACAAGGAACAATTAATATTCAAATTTATATATCAACCATTAAAGCTAGTCATGAAGAAATTGAGGAATTATACCACTGTCTTCAGTCTGAAATCGGTCAAACATGCATTGATAATTGTTGGCGATTAGCATACAAAAGTTGGAAGCAAAGAGGAAGGAATAGGAGTTGGGAAAAAAAGGATTTGGTGATAGGAATGAACATGGATGCTTTTTTAAGGCCTACAACATCTTCATCTCAAGCACCTTTTTTTCAACAACAATACAAGGTAACTATACCCAGATGGAATACAAAGAAATCAAATTGACTACATCTGTGGAAAGAAAAGATGGAGAAACTTAATATCAGGAGCTAAAATGAGGCCAAGACATGCTGTAAAACAGACCATCAATTGCTCATATGCAAGTTCAAGTTAAACCATGTCCCACTAGAATCAAAATACAACTTTGAATATATGAATTTCAAGAATATCAGAGAACATAGTTGATATATTGAACATTAGTGAAAGAAGACCTGATCAGCTGTGGAGTCACATCAAGAAGTCATTCATGAAGACCAGAGCAGATTACTGAAAGACAGGAAAGAAAAGATTAAAGTGGATATAAGAGGAGACTTTTAAGCATGGTCTTTATCATACAGTAGCTAAGGTAAATGACAGAAATGATGAAGCCAAAGAGCTGAAAAGAAAACTCAAAGGGCAACTTGATAGTATAAAGTAAAGTATTATAATGATATGTGCAACTTAAAGTTAGAAAACCAGTAAGGAAGAATATACTCACTATATCTTAAATTGAAAGACCTCAAGAAAAAATTAGAGCCTCAAGTTGCAATACAGAAAGGTTTTGTGGGCAAATTCTCAAACGAATCAGAAGAAAGTGGAAAGAACATACAGAATTGCTGTACCAAAAAGAACTAGTCAATGCCCAGTCATTTCAGGAAGAAGCATGTGACCCAGAACCAATGATACAGAAGGAATTAGATTGAGCTACACTAAAATCATTAGCCCGAATTCCAAAGGCTCCAGAAATTGATAGACTATCAATTGAATTGTTTCAACAAGCTAATGAGCACACGAACTGCTTGCTTCTCTATGCCAAGAAATGTGGAAGGGAGCTACCTGGCCAATTGTGCACACTCTAAAAAAAAGGAAACCCCAGAGAATGCATAAATTATAGAGCAATATCATTGATAACACAGCAGGTAAAATTTAGCTAAAGAGCTTCCAACAGCAGTTGCAGCAGCCCATTGACATGGAGCTGCCAGAGGTTCAGGCCAGATTCACAAGAAACAAGCACCATCATGGCGGACCTCAGATGGATTTTTGCTAAAAGCAGAAAATGCTAGAAACAACACCTTTGAGGCTGGCATGAACCAAATTAAGCTCTTGTAATATCCCTTGTTGTGTATTTGAACTCTGTAAATTAGGAGCCGATCCATTTAGGTTTATTATGTGTTCTCGAGGAATTAATGCCATTATTATGAGGCACTCTATCAAAGATAAGATTCCTGGTTTACAAGTCTAATTAGTCTGAAATTCATATAATCTCTTCAGCTTTCTTTTGATTAAAATTTGCATAGTATATCTTTTTCCATCCATTTACTCTTTTCATCTCTATATTTCAACTGGGTTTCTTTAAAACAGTATAAATTGTGTCTTGCTTTGAAACTCCAATCCGACAACCTTTATCTTTTAATTGAGATGTTGACACCATTAGTGTAGTGCTGAAAATCTTCATAGTTCTATTTGTCCCTTTGCTCTTTGGCTCCCACCACACTTTCTGCCTCCTCTGGGAGTAAATGAGTATTATTTTTATTATATTGTAATTTCTCTTGGCTGGTTTATTGAAGCCCATGGGTTGGTGCACATGATTAGTGTCCTTGGCTGTTCATCGAAGCGATGGGGATTTGAGTCTATTTAGAGGTGCTTCAGCAAGAAAGTCTGGCAATCTTCCCCCAAATCCGCGGTTGAAAACCTGGGGAGCACAGTTCTACCAGGACACAAATGGGGACACCAGGAGATGGAGCTGACTTCTCAGCAACTGGGATTAGTTTGTTAGTTATACTTCCTTTAAGTATTTCGGTTACTCTCGGGTGGTAAATGTGTACATATCTTTTTTTCCCCCTCATCACTGCCCTGGTGGGAGTAGGAAGCTTGCTCCTGGAGAGCTGCTGCTGGATTTGAACCATCAACCCTGTGGGCCACAGTCCCGCACACAACCACTGTGCCATCAGGGTTCAGCTCAAATACGTACATATCTTTATCTTACCACAACTCACTTTCAAATCATATGATTGTATTTCCTGTATTGTCTAAGAACCTTAGCACAACACAATTCCTTTTTTATCCTTTGTGTTACTGTGTGCGTATATTTTATACAATGTATTTTATGGAATGAACAATGATGTTTAACAATTTTTACTTCACACCTTATCTTTTAAAGAGATTGAGATGAAGATAAATGTCTTGTGCTTACTCCCATTTTCTGATGCTCTTTATTATTGGAGTCCTGCCTGCACCCTTCTCTTCACATTTCTTTTTATGTAGGTCTATTGGTCATGCCTTCTTTCAATTTTTATTTTCTTATCCTGTCTATACTATATATGCCTAGATAAAATTTCTAGAATAGCTATAGATTCATTTTTAATAGATTATTTCTCATAGTTTCCATCACTCTACTGAACTTTCCCATTTTGAATGCATTTTGTCCATTTTTTTTGGCCTGTGCTAAATCCATCAACACCTTAATCATAGTTATTTTATGGTTAAGTTGCCGAGAGGTATCGCCAACAGTGGAGTCATTTCTGGGTATGGTTCTATTGACTGCATTGTTATTTCATAATTTACCTTTTTCATGTGGCATGTGTCATAATTTTTTATTGAACACTGTTGGCTATTTCATTTCAAAGATGAGTAAAGCTATTATCTATGCCTGAAAAGGGACACACACTTCTTTTCTGAGGACCTGCATTTGTTGTTGTTGCTGCTTTAACTATTCCCTGGGCCCCACTGTCTTAATAAATTCCTCAGTGGTGGGCTGTCTTTCTGTAGAGGTTGGCAGGAGATCTGTATTGCTGGCGGACAGACGTTGTTTTAGTGGTGCCGATCCTTTCTGAGCTATCCACAGGACCTCATGCCTGTGCTTTGGTGGTCCCTCCCCCTCCCCAGGATCTTGCTTCTCCTAATGAAGTTAATTGCTATTTGTCTATTAATTATAGATTTATAATGAGGACAGGAAGTGTTTCTTGGTTTTACCTACCAAACCTTAGTCTTATCAGGGTCCTGAGTGGGGGAAGGAGTTTTCTTAGGATTTCTGTTCCCACATTCAGCCTCATTCAGCCTTTATGGGGAATGCATCTCTCCCAGTGGGAGAGGACCATGACTTCATCTTGGTTTAAGATTCTTAGCATAAACAGCATTCCTACCACCCTAGTTGCATATGATGTTGGTGCCTATCCCTTTCCAGCCTCCATGTACCAGCTGGTGAAGAATAGACTCCCCTTTCGTTTGAGGCTTCCAGAGATGCTAAACTGACAGTCTAGTTCACACTCAACATTCACTGTTTTGATACAATTTCACCTTTGGTTCACAAGTTTACTTTTTTTATTCTTTTGATTTTTTTGCATTCTTGTATGAAAGTATACACAGCAAGAGATACACAATTTCAACCAATTTTACATGTACAACTAATTGATGTTTCTCTATTCTTCAAGTTGTATAATAAACCTCTAGCTTTCCTTTTCCAAATGATTTCACTACCATTAATATAAAGTATCTACCCTTAAGCTACTAGCTACCTTTCCAGATATGGCTGGAATTTGATCACATAGACAAATCTGTGAAAAAGAAAAACTCTGAAGACAGACATACCTTGGCAATTAGTCTGGTTCCAAGACGGCTTCGGGGAAATTTTACTTCTAATGTGGCTATTCTTTTTCTTCTGTACTATGTAAAGGTGAAGGAGTGATGGTGGTGAAGTGGGTGAGGCATTCAGCCAGTTATCATGAGGTCAGCACTCTGGGGGGGGGGGGGCTGCCTATTCCCGTCAGAAATGACAGCTTCATGAGTTCAAAGAGGAAGTTTTATTCTATTTTACAGGATCGCTAAGAGTTGGAGCTGACCTAATGGTAGGGAGTTTTGTGCTTGGTGTCCCGCTTTCGCATTCTTTGGAAATCTAGCCTGGCTACTTTCACCAATTTACTAAGGAAACAATCTTTATAACATTTCCTATGATAGCAATAAAATAATTTAATATCTCTTTGGTCTTTATCCCCACGTCTGTTAGTCATATGCTGGGGATGTATGTGTTCTTGTGATGCTGGAAGCTATGCCTCTAGTCATTCAAATACAATAGGTTAAGCCGGTGTGAAGAGGTTTCAGCAGGACTTCCAAACTAAGAACAGGCCATGGAGAAAGACTAGCTCTCTCTGAGGATTTAGCCACTCAAAACCTTGGGGCTAGCAGGGGACATTGTCAGAGATAGTGCTGGAAGATGAGCCTCTCGGGTTGGAAGGCCTTCAAAATATGGCTGTGGAACAGCGGCCTCGTCGAAGAAGAGTCAACCTGAAGGATGTAGATGAGTTGTGGAATGACATTAAAGCACTGTACATGGAAAACATCAAAGGTAATTTTAAAGGCACGAAAGAAAAGATCAAAGCAGATGTCAGAAGAGACTCTGAAGCTTTCTCTTCAGTGTAGAGATGCAAAACTGAATAAAAAAAATGGGCAAAGTAAAAGATATGGACAGAAACTTCCAAAAGGCAGCCAGAGAAGACAAAGGAAAGTTTAATGAAATATGTAAAGACCTGGAGTTAGAAAGCCAAAAAGGACAACGTGGTCAGTATATCTCAAGCGGAAAAACAAAAACAAAAACAAAAAATAATAAAAACCCTGTCATTGAATGATTCGGACACAGCATGACTCTCTAGAACAGGTAGAATTGATTCTTTGGCTTTCCAAAGCTATATGTATTTACAGAAACAGAAAGCCTCATCTTTCTCTTAAGAAAGAGATAGTTCTTTTGAACTGCTGATGTCGTGGCTGATGGCCCAATACATAACACACTGTGCCACCAGAACTCTTAAGTTGAAAGAACTAAAGAAGTTATTCAAATCTTGAGTTGAAATATTCAAGGACTCTAAGTTTAAAGTACTGAACGATGCAGGAAACGTCAGCAGAAGATGGAAGGAATCTATAGTCACTGTACCAAAAAGAATGTGTCTGCATGCACCTCTTTCAATAGGTTGCATATGATCAAGAATGGAAGACATTGAATGAAGAATACCAAGCTGTGCAGAAGGTATTAGTGAAAAGCCAGGCTGAAGGCAATGACGAATACCAGTTGAGATATTTCAACAATCTGATGCAGTACTAGAAACACTCACTAGTCTATGCTTAGAAACTTGGAACACACATACATAGTTAACCAATTGAAAGGAGTTCATACTTGTAGTCATTCAACACAAAAGTGGCCCAACAGAATGAAAATTATCAAAAATACCATTAAAATTTTTCTGAAGATAATTAAAAAACGATTGCACCAGTTTAGAGCAAAAACTTCTGGAAATCCAGAAAACCAGAATGAAGGATTGTGTTGCTGACATCAGGTGGGTCCTGACTGAAAGCACGAAATATCAGAAAGGTATTACTTGTAGCTAATCAACTCTGCAAAAGCATTCCACTGTATAGACCTCAACATACTCTGAATAAACTTTGTGAATAATGGATTCCAGAACACTTAGTTATGCTCATGAGGAAATTGTACCTGGATCAAAAGGGATACTGCGTGGTTTAAAATTAATCAGGAA
Source organism: Nesogale talazaci (assembly GCA_004026705.1). Lineage (NCBI taxonomy): Eukaryota > Metazoa > Chordata > Mammalia > Afrosoricida > Tenrecidae > Nesogale > Nesogale talazaci. Next base: position 16,380 of record PVJH01006540.1, on the reverse strand, counting down.
GGATCTGTACCAGGATTTTATCCTTTCTCTAAACTGGTTCAATCTGTAAACTGAGCAATAATAGAGACGCTGCACTGGATGAGGAAGAATGCAGCATCAGGACTGGAAAAGGCTTTTAATAACCTGAAAATGCAGATGACTCAGCCTTGTTTACTGAAAGCAAAGAGAACTTGAAACACTGATAAAGATCAAGGACTTCTGTATGACTTGCTGCCCATTGTGAAGGAAACAAAAATCTTTAAAACTGAAACAATATGCAATACCATGATAAATGGAGAAAAGGTTGAAGTTGCCAAGGATTTAATTTTGCTTAGATCCACACTTAGCATTCCTTAGGATGTTAAAGAGCAAGATGTACTACGTTATGGTATTTTTGATCCCTTCAGGTGCATGTGAAGACTGAACATTGAATAGAAGACCAGTGACGAATTGATTGAATTTGAATTAAGAGGCTGGTCAAGAATATTGAAAGTACTTTGAACTGTCAGAAAAACAGACACATTTGTTTTGGAGGAAATATGGACAGAATGAACTTTAAAAGAAAGGCTGGCAAGACTTTGTCTCACGTACTTTGGACATAAGGAGAGACAATTCCCTGGAAAAGGATATCGTGCTTGGTAAAGTAGAGGGTCAGTGAGCATGAGAAAGGTCCTCAGTGAGATGGACTGACATCGTAAGTGCAAGAAGGAGTTCAAGCACAGCAGTTGTGAGGACGCAAGACCAGGCAGTGCTTTGGGTTTTTGTACACAGGGTCTCTAGGAGTCCCTGCTTACCTCTTGGCATCTCATGATAGCAACAGACCTTTCCCAATTATTCTCCGGATGGCACAGAAAGCTTTTACACTTCTCTCTCTCTCTCTCTCTCTCTCTCTCTCTCTCTCTCTCTCTCTCTCTCTCATATATTCATATGAATTGCCCATAATTGTGCTCACTTGTGGTACCCTACAGTACAGATTTTCTCAGTATATAGTAAGGTATTAGAGAGGTGTCTAAAGGATTAAGAATGCCCTGATAAATGTCTTAGTTAAGTAGGCAAGAAAATACTTAACTGAAAATATGGCATGATAACCTACTTTGTGACAAGTGGAATCGTGGGCTATTTGTGCAATAACCAAAAAATACAGGAAAGTGATATCGCGGACTTTCTTACTGAGGAGCCATCTTCTGTGGAAGAGTCGCTTCCAGGAAGAGGGGATTACCCTAAAGAATCTTCTCCTATTGTTCTTTGGGTGGTTTATTTAGCTAAGCTGGACTCTCACTTTTCTTTTTAGGGAAATGCAGAAGACTTGAGAAAGGGTTGTTTTTATAAAAAGCAAATGAAACCAGAGTTTTCTAACTTTTAGTACAGAATGTTGTTGTTTCTTCTGATCTAGATCACAGACTGTTGTAAGACAGGAATTGTGTTGACGTGTTCACCTGAACCCTGATTGGAAATTATGTTGATCCTTGAACTGAGTTCAACACTACATCTCTCTTTTTGGGGTACATTTCAATAACATGCTTCTTGCCTACATTCAGAAATGAGTACTTTTAACGTCTTCCAAATAAATCAGTGCTAAGGAGACAATTAAAAAATGTATGGACAACATTTTAGATGATCTAGCCATAATTCACTATCCTTGAATTACTTTGCTTAATGATGATTTCGTATCATGCTTGGCCCACTTCTGATGATTCACATGAATTTCTTTCAGTGGAAGTTATTTTTTTCTTCTTAATGATGTCTAATTTTATTTAAACATCAGGGAATTACTTTGGGAATGTAGGCATTCCTTGCAATTCAGCTTTGCCATAACAGTTTCTTGATAGAATATTTCAGGTCTCAAACATTTCTGTTAATTTGGTGACATGTTTTGAACACTGAGTGATACTAGGTTTATCAAGTGCTTGAATAAAAATTAAAGAAGTCCATATGCTTGAGACATAAAATATATAATGAAGAATTAGGTCAGTTTTTTTCGGCAGAAAGAAAGTAGAATTATAAGTAGAAATATGGTTATAATCCAGCAATAAGCATCATAATTCATGATCATGATGACCAATAAGATAATCATATGGCATCCATCATACCGACCATTGACTGGGGACTTAGTGAAAGTTCTGAACTATGCTAGTTAATTTATAAATTTAAAAAATTTTACTTGTAAAATAATCCCAGGAAATAGGCAGTATATGGAGTGTCTAAGAGCATGGACTCATTTCAGAATGCCTGGATTAATATTCTTCCCATTTACCAGGCATAGGATCTTGGGTTTATTTCTAAGATTGTGTCAAGGGATTTTCAAGTATCAAATTAAGGACAGCCCAATAATTTTTTACTTGGTGTCTGTTCCTAGCTTATTTAGGGTGCTGGTCTAGAAGTGCACTGGATAGACTGCATCAGCTCTAGTTTCTTAGATATGAAGTGCCAATAAAATTTCAGCTATTATGTTATACTAATTAATTAATTTCTCAGCTTCGTGATAAATGTGAGAAGAATTCAGAATCAGAAATTACAGGACAAGACAAAAAGGGTAAGAGATATTTAGAAAAGGATTAGGCATTGCATCCAAGGGAAGCTGTGTATCAACTCATGGTGGCAAGTTGGTGAAGTATGCATTGAGTTGCCAGTCAGAAGGTCAATGATTCAAAGCCACCAGTCACTCTGCAGCCTTGAAAAACTTAAAGATCTGGAAATTCAAAGAAACATTTTTTTTCACTGTGCAATGAGGTCCCTATGAGTTACAATGCAGTTAGATTGATTCCCTGCTTCCTTTTCTGCTAACAAGCCACATAGAGTTACACTAAGAGAGCTAGCGCTCTGGAGCTGGAAGAGCCATGGGGAGACCCACGCCAGTGCTGAGATGCTTCCAACACCTCTGGATCCACAAGACTTTCTACCATTGGCCTGCATTCTGTGTTATGGCATGTGTTGTGTGAGCGTGAAAAGGAAATTACAGACTATTATCAGTATTATATGGAACTTATGGACTTGATCTGGACTGGGTTGGGATGTTTTCTTACCAATTTTTTAAAAAAAATTAAATTTATGGAAAGGGATGTTTTCTTAATATGCAATCACAATGTATATAAAACCCTTTCTCATACATGTATGAGTGTCTATGAATTTGTTTCTCTAGTCAAGCCAGATGAACACAGGTGTTAATGATAGGAATTATCCCTCAGGGTTATTAGATACTACATGAAGAGAATTGAGCACAGAGACTTCAACATAAAAGCTATCAACTTAAATTTGAAAAAAAAAGAATTGATTAGAAAACACTGGGGCTTTTTGGTGTGGGAGGCTGTCCAAAAATAGATACTGTAAGCTGTATACTGTAAATCCAAAAGACAGCTTGAGGAGAGTGGAAAGTAAAAAAGAAAATGGAAGAGGCACACATAGGGAAGGTATGAAGGCAATTTAGAGCGTTGAAGATGTACAACGTCAAAGCAATTTTCATCAATATTTTGAAAGTCAAATTTTTCTTCTTTGGATTTTGTAATAAACACGCAGAATATAGACCATTGGATATATAGAAGTGAATAGATAGTTGATGTTGAATGTTTCAGAGGCGGGGCTGACTCAGTTTCTTGACAACAATGAGTCTAACTTTTCTTGGAACAATTTTTGTGCACAGGCAGAGAAGTTGTGCTGTCTTATAGCAAAACTGGAACATTTTAACTTGATAGAGGAGTTTGAATTCTGAAAAACCTATGAAAAATTTCAGAACATATGAATCTCTATTGATTATACCCAACATGCTACCAGTCAGCTCATTAAGGCTCATGGAGTCCCTCTGGGTTTCAACTGTGGTTTTTGAGCTTGTGGACCATCATGGGAGCAGCCAGTCCATCTTTCTCTTGCAGAGGAGCTATGGGCTTGAATACCTGCCCTCGTGGTTCACAAGCACATAACACACTACACGAGCAAGGCTCTTTATTTACTGTACAGTGATTCTTCTTTCAGACTCGTTTTAAATAACAAACTGGAGTTGCCTGCTATTCAGTTCCTAATATAAGGGTGAAATGATACATGGGGGAAATTCTAAGTTCATGTAATTTTCACTGTTCAAAAATATGTTTGGTTTAAGGACACCATGTGAAGTATAGCTTGACCTAAATATTCAGTACAAGGTGAACTACGACACCAAAAGCTAGCATATATGTCATCAACCTCAGGCTAGCTAATACTTGATTAAAATACCCTGGATGTGTTTGGGTGAGCAGAGTGAAGAGGGGCATATGGTCTCTGATCCAGAGTGGATGGGAGAAAACAGCTGCCAGTTTTGGAATCAGCAGGTCACATGTACCCAGAAGCAAGTCTAATATTTGAGGCACCAACATGTGTGTTGACCAGGGTTACATTAACTCCTGCTCCACTGGGTTGTTGTGGGGGATATAGCAGACAGTAGACGAAAAGGTTGAAATCATATTGGTATGCAAAAGCATCTAATAAGTAGCAGCATAATAATTTCCTTTATTTATTTTATGCCAAACTTAATGTTGGAATATTATTGATGAGAATAATTTTCTTTATGCAACATTTGATCTCTTTCTATTAGGCTAATTAGGGGAAATGATATGGTCTTTGTTTGACATTTTTACAGTATAAACCATTTGGTCTTTTTATATGAGTTTATTATATTTTTTAAGCAATGAAACAAAATAGTAATGGCAAGTATTCTGGGATAATAGTGTGGAGTCTATCAGAATTCAGAATGCTCATAGAGTGCCTGGATGATCGCTACATTTCTAACAGAAGGGGCTATTTATTTAACTGACAAATGCCATTCCCATTGATTGGAAATAAAAACTTGCTTGTTCTTTATTTTTCTGCAACAAACAGGTAGAAAAAAAGCCCTTTTGACATTTCAAAGTCTCTACTAAGTAAAGAAGCATTAGACAAATAGAGACATGGTTTACTGATTTTTAGATAGATAAAGTTTATTTTTTACATAGAAAGCTATATTTTCTGTCTGTTGATTTAAAAATATTAATACTGTTTGCATTATGCGAACCCAGGTCTTCATTATTTATATTAGCACTAGAAAATGCACATTGATTTTGAAATCAATATATGAAGCAGTTTCCGTGGGGGGGACTAACATTAAAGAGTTGCGCTCATTGATTTAACCTCTAGAAATATTGGCAAGTGCTTAAAGAGAACATAACTCAGGATTTCTTAGAGGTAGAAGCAGTTAATGTATCATATTTCAAAATGAAATTAAAAAAAATCTGAACAGCTATCCATAGCAGAATGAAAGGAAGATAATGCTTATGTTTGAGGTTAAGGGATATACATCCCTTCCCAACTGATGAATAATCAATATATTTTAGTAATTTGGTTAATAGAGCTTTATGTAACAGTTAAGACTGTTGCAGATATATTTCTAGTACTTTCCTTTTAGTTTTAAGTAATTTTTATATGCGACTGTGAAAGAAGGTATGATCTGTACAAGATATATGAGGAACAAATATGTTTTGTGTTAAAATATGTTTTTAATCTAACTCGATACTGTGTATGGCTTTTATATGAGAGAGAGAGACACACACACAGAGACAGACTTCTATACCTATGTATGAGGGGGTAGCCCAAAACAACTGCAATTACACTGGGTGGAATAGAGCTTTTGTGGTACCCATTTTTCCCACTAGGTGAGCAACTCTTACTGAGTTCGTGCACGTGGAGGTGTCACCTGTAAAGGTTCTCTCCAGTCACTGAGTGTTTTCATAAAAGAAGTTTCTCTGAAACCTCATTTTTTTTTTTTTTTGCGATGGCTGATTTAAGAGAACAGCGCGTGGTTGTGAAATTTTGTTTCCTGCCTGAGAAAAATGTAGAAACTGTTGTGATGTTGAACACGGCTTACAAGGACAGTGCTGTGGGAAAAGCTCAAGAGTGAGTGGTTTTCTGGTTTCATAAAAGGTGAAGTGTTTATTGATGACAAACTTCGTTCTAGGAATCCTTCAACTTCCCCAACAGACGAAAATGTCAACTTTTAGTGCATTTGGAGTTCCTTCCACCAGGTCATACTGCTAACCAACCTTTCTCCTTAGAGGTTCTGAAAAGATTTCCTAACAGTGTGCAACACAAAAAGACCTGATTTTTGGTACACGGGGCACTGTTTTTGCCACCACAGCAATGCACCTGCTCATGCATCCATCTCAGTGCATCAGATTTTGGCAAAAAACAACATGTCTCTTTTGCTCTGGTACACCCCTTACTCACCTGACCTCGCTCCATATGACTTCCATTTTGTTTCCAAAATGGGACGTGAATGAAAAGGGACGAAAAAGGACAGCGATTTGATGACATAGAAAAAGTGAATAAAAAAACAAGGAAAGGCTGAGCCCCGGTGGCATAGTGGTTGAGTGTGGGACTGTGGCCCACTGTGGCCCAGCAGCAGCTCTACAGGAGCAAGGCTGGGCCTCCCACTCTCACAAGAGGGCAGTGATGCCTTAAAAAAAAAAGGGAGGTGTTGTTAGCCTTCCAAACATATGAGTTTGAAAAATATTTCCAAGAACTACAGATTTGACAAATGTTTTAAGTTTAATGTTTGATAACTGGATTAAGTGCAATGGAAAGTTCTTTGAAGGTGGTAAAGTTGTTTTGTTAAAAAAATTAAATATGTATCTTTGACAAGAAAATGTAAAATTTTGTGTGTGTGTGGAGGGCACATCCTTGTAGTTTGTTCCAGTCTGATGATTCTTCATCAAGCTACAAAAATTAAAAAAATATATTTTATTGGGGATATAACAGCTCTTATAACAACCCATACATCAATTGTATCAATCACATTTGTGCATTTGTTGTCACCATCATTTTCAAAACATTTTCTTTTTACTTGAGCCCTTGGTATCAACTCATTCCCCCCTCTTCCACCATCCTTCTCTCATGAACCCTTGCTAATTTATAAATTATTTTTTTGATGTCTTACACTAATCACTGTCTCTCTTTGCTTACTTTTCTCTTGTCTGTCCCCCTGCAAAGAGGTTATTTGTAGATCGTTGTGATTGGTACTTCCTTCAGCACCTCTCTTCCCCTTACCCTCCTGGTATTGCCATCATCATTTTCAAAGCATTTTCTTCTTACTTGAGCACTTGGTGTCAGTTCCTCTTTTCTCCCTCCCTCCCTTACCTTTCCATATTTGTGAACTCTTGATAAATTATAAATAGTAGTTATATCCATATTGTATGCCATCTTCTGCCTCCATTCACCCACATTCTGTTGTTCATCCCCCTGAGGGTGCAGCTATACCTTTTGCCCCTTCTTCCCACACCTTCCCTCTACCCTCATGGTATGGTTACTTCCGTTACTTTCCTGAGGGGTTTATCTGTCCTGGACCCCATGTCTTGTGAGCTCTTATCAGTACTAATGTACATGCCCTGATTTTGCCAGATCTATAAGGTAGAACTGAGTCATGCTTGGGGGTGGGGTGGGGAGGAACGAGAAGCATTAAAGAACTGGAGGAATGCTGTGTCTTTCGTTAGTGCTATACAGCACCCTGGCTGGCTTGTTCCTTCCTTGTGATCCATCTGTGAGGGGATGTCAAATTTCCTACAGATGAGTTTTGGGTCTCCACCCTGACCCTCCTTATTTGCATCAATATCATTGTTAGTTTGGGATCTTCTGATGCTGAATACTTGAACCTGTTGACACCTCGTGATCACACAGGCTGTTGTGTTTCTTCCATATGGGCTTTGTTGCTTCCCTGCTAGATGGTCACTTGTTTAACTTCAAGTCGCAAGACCCCAGATGCTATATCTTTTAATAGCTGGGCGACATCTGCTTTCTCCACCCTTGTCCCTGAGTTTGTTCAAGTCACAAAATTTACAGCCCTAAATGAGATGCAGACATTTCCCCCAAAGGCAAGAGTGAAAGCTCCTCTGGTCCTTCTTTAAAATAAAGATGAAGGAGTGGTGGGTGACTAAGGGGACAGAATGTCTTAAAGATGTGAACTTTTATTGACTTTGATTTCTTCTTCTGAAAATCCAAATGCTGTGCAATCACTTCCTGTGTTTGCTCTTCTGAAAGCTAAAGTCACAGCACAGATGTTGCCTTGGCTCTGTTCAAGTCAGATTATCAGATAGGAGAGGAGAAATACTTCATCTGATAGGTCATCTGGGTTCTACTTGGACAGTAATGTGCTATGTGATTTGGGGCCAATTATTTACTTTTCTTGGACTACAGTTTCTCACCTTTACAATACTGGATATTGGGAGCCATTGAAATTACAGATCACACGAAAAGAAAGTTCTGTTTTCATTCCCAAACAAAGCAAAAGAAAACCCCCACTTGATTCTGATTCATACAGACCCCAAGTAAGTCTGTATATCCTTATAGGAGCAGATAGCCTCTTTGGTTTCAATTAGCAGTCCAGTACTTCCCTCAAAGTGCCCTCACATCTCCTGTCTCCAGAGTCCTAAAAAATTCACTGATATTTTTCATTTAAAACTGTCTTTTAAAAGTTGTAGGTTGCTCAGTATTGGGTAATAAGAAGGAATCTCTTCCTGACCTGATAACATGAAAAGGCAGGCTACTGATTCAATACATTAATGAGAGATAAAAATCTGCTTTGCTCATGAATCCAGATCAAATCAAGTTCACCCTGCCAACACCCAGAATAGTCCAACTTCACTGTCCAGAATAATCCTACAGAAGCAAAATATTTCCACTCTTGCAAAAACCAAAAACCCCTTAGGCTCTAGCTTCTGCAAAACCCTCCTACTAACACTTTATCATATGATCTCCCCTTTTGGTCCATTTAAAGTTTGCTCTATTTTAAAAAATATTTTTCTGCTTTTCTATTGAAGTTTTTTTGTGTTTTACTTAGGTCTTATAGTTGGGTGCTATTGTTATTTTACTTGTATGTTTTTCTGTACACAAAATCTAGGATATGTGAATCTATAGAGACAGTGACTGCATGGATGGTGCTTTGGGGTTCATCGCCTGGGAAGTTGGTGAGCATGGGGTATAGGGCACTGAGCACAAGTATTAGAAAGAAGAACATATTCTAAAATTGATTGCGGTGGTGATTGTACAACTCTTTTTAATATTATTGAACTATTGAATTCTATGATATGTGAATTATGTGCCGATAAAATTGTTTAAAAATAAAAAGTCCAAGCAGGACTGCCTATTGGTGCACAGGTACATGATGTCACCTGGAGCAAGACTTTCATCAAATCTTTCATCTGATCTCAACTTCGTGCTAACTTGTTAGCAACACTTTCAAAATTGTTTAAGCAAAATCAGAGACTGTATTTGAAGTACCCATGAGAATTTCAAAGAAGCTTTACTACTGAAATTAAGAAATGTAAGGTCCAACCTGACTTAAGTTTGGTTTGTTCAGAAATTTTAAGGCTTCTTTTCTGCTTTGCTCTCTCTCTCTCTCCTTCTCTCTGAGTGTGTGTCTGCAAACAGGTATGGATAGGAGTAGTGGAAGATGAAGGTAGAGAAGTTGGCAGAACCCTGTCACAGAAGAAATTGAGGGAAACACCAGAGAGACTCCAGCTCAGTCTACAACTAATATCATGATGCATATTAGGTCCAGAATAGAAACCAATGGCACGACATGCTCATTTTTTATTTAGATTCATTAGGGAACGAATGACGTCTTATCCTTTTAAAAGGATAAGCAGTGCTTCCTAGTACACTACTTATCCATAGCTCGAGTGAATTTTCATAGTAAAGAAATGGTACGCAGCTGGTCAGTGGAACAGAGGAAGACTCTCAAGGAGGTGGATTGGCACAGTGACTGCAACAATGGAGACAGGAAGGAGGATGCCTCTGGATGAGTCAGGCTTCTCTCTGTAGAACGTGGAGCTCTCATGGGTCAAAAATGACTCAATGGCGCTGAGCCCCGGTGGTGTAAGTGGTTGAGTGCGGGACTGTGGCCCACGGGCTTGGCGGTTCAAATCCAGCGGTGGCTCTCGGGAGCGGCACTGGGTAGCGCCCACGACCACTAGAGGCAGTGATGCCCCCAAAACAAAACAAAACAAAACAAAAAACCAACAAAAAAAATGACTCAATGGCAACCAACAACAAAAGCAAGAACCTTGGTAGTGCACTTGTTTTCTTAATATATGATATAGAGACGTTATGCCATTATCTATGCCTACTCAATGACTTTAGTCCTTAAAGTTTCTGATTTTTCTCCCATAGACCTAAAATTAAGGGAAACTTCCTTCTTACTTATTAAAATGCTAAGCTTATAATTTCATCTCTAGCATTTAATAAATACCACTCCTAACAGCTACTGTGGAATATACTTGGGTAAAATAAGAGCTGTCTATACTGACCAATGAGATTTGGGATGTTGGTTGAAAGAAGAGAAATATGTTCTCACAAAATTGGTAATTGGAAAGAAAATGCATACATGGAAATTGATGTCTTGTTGCCTTGTTACTAGAAATGTTTTAAAATTCATAACTTCACTTTCAAAGTTTGTTATATCCAATTTGGTAATTTTATTATTGTAAGTAAAACAGCAGCTAGTTTATGCTGTTAAAGACACATCTAGATTCCCTTGAAGAATGAGGGGACAGAGCAAAGAATATGTTTCATTAGTGGTAGTGTCAGTGAATATAAAAAAATAAAGGTAATTTATTAAACACACTTCCCTCTGGTTTATTCCTGTACACTTAGCTGTTATGTAAAACGTACCTAATTATATAGTTTGGCATGGAGCTGAACTCATGCTCGTTACATCTGCATGACTGTAAACTTTGCACTAGAGGAGGAAGTTGCTTATTTATTGGCAAAGAAAATACATGCAAGATACATGTATTTTCCTGACTTGATCCTCAGAAAGCCCTGAAACCTAATGTTAACTATGTTTTTCTATGCAATGTTCACAAATAGTGCGAAACACTCAACTGCAGCTATTAACTGTAAAAAATTCACTTTCATCATGATTTTGTATGATGAAGCCTAAAGTATCAAAGATCTTAGAATTAGACCTTTCATTCTCACATAAAGAAAATTGCAAATGACTCAAAGGATTGTATTGGTGTATTTTTTCCTGAAAAGTAGATCTGTAATTTCCTTCCTTGTTTATTTTTAGTAACAATGGGGTGAATGGTAGCATTGCATAATGGTTAGACACATGTCCTTTCATTGAAATCAGACAGATTGGATTCAAGTCTCATGTTTATCCATTAGTGGTAGTATAAATAGGTTGTTATCTTTTCCCTAAAATAGAAGTAATGGCACTGTCAACTAGTAAGGTAATTGTAAGTTTTAGTGAGCTGAAACACATAAATTATTTGACAAACATAAGACTGGACAATGTAAGCATTAAATAATTATTCATTAATGCTGTTCATTATTATAACTCTCATGGAGGTGACCAGTTCCTCTGGAAGTCAGAGATGGTGGATAGGGTATCAGAAAAGTGTTCTGTTTTAGGCATCTATCATCTTATTGGGAAAGATAGGAAAGGCAGGCATAGCATGACTCAGAAAGGTTGTATAGTTTGCATCTCACTGCCATCGAGTTCATTCCAATTCTGAGAAAGCCTGTATAAGATTTCTCAGCCTGTAGGTATTGAAGGGAGCAGACATTGCCAGGGAATGGCTGGCAGGTTTGAACCACGCCACCCACAGGCCATCAGATATCATGCTCTCCCTCATTATCTCTGCAATGTACAAGTAGAAGTGGAGGAAGATATAAACCCAGATCTATCTGATCCCACTATGAAGTCTCCTCCAGGTCCTCGAGAAGTGCTTCTCAACCTTCCTAGTGCCGTGACCCTTTAATTCACTTCCTCAGGTTGGGGTGACCCCCAATCATAAAATTCTTTTCATTGCTACTTCATAACTGTAATTTTGCTACTTTTATGAATTGGGCGAACCCTGTAAAAAGGCCGTTCGACCTCCAAAGGGGTTGTGACCCACAGGTTGAGAACCACTGTTCTAGAGGCTGAGCCCTTCATAGGCCTTAGGTAGCTGGAGACATTCGCAGTCATGAGGACATGGTTCTTCTATACGTTCCTTCTTATGCTCCGAGAGGATCGACCCTCCATTTTACATGCCCTTAGCCATGCTATCATAATGCTAGAGCTGTGTGGAATTTCACTGTCCAGAGGTTTTGAGCTCAGCATTTTCAGAAAGATTTCCTTCACCTTGAAGGAAATGTGAAATGTGTCACACTCTATCTCTAAGCAGCTCTTTAATACAATTTTGAAAGGCTGTGAAGTGACAGGCAGCTCTCTGAGAGAATGACATCTGGGTCCCAGTTATTATATCTGATGGGTTTATGTGAGATGATCCTGTTTCATAGTGAAATATCTTTATGATACTGAGGGATGGATTTTTTTTTTAATTGTGAGGTCTTACTGCTTTATGGACTTCTGGCTAGGCAAGCATTTGGTGTGAGCATGCTAAAGCGAAGATGCTTTGTAATTGATCATGGTCACACCTTAACAAGACATCAGGGTTTTTGGGTGGAGTGCGGGGAAGATGGAAGTTTAAGTAAAAGAAAAAAGGCAAATGTGGTCTAGCATGCTTCTTATTTGAAAATGTCCTATTATCCTAATTTTTATTTCTTAAGTTTTTTTCTCAACTACAAAACTCAATTCTTTATTATTATCATTGGTAGGAATTTCTTCATAGGCTATCTTACCTGATATTTTTCATTTCCTGAAAAGTGAAAAGAATTAGAGAAAGTATGGAGAAAAATAAAACAAACACCCATATTCCTCTAGCTATTAAAGAATAACAACATTTGGGCATTCTTGAGTCTCCCAGAAAATGAAACATTGCAGACATAGTCAAAACTTCCTTTAACTGCATTTAAAAAATTCTTTTCCCTTCTTTATTTTCTCAGAGCCAATTACTGGGGTGAGTGTGGTGTGTGGACTTCTGGTCATAGCCTGCCTTATCTCTCTTTTTTGCATCATCCTGCAAACTTGCTCAAAACTCTGGTAAATAGGCTGTATGATCGATTCCATCAGAAAGTGTAGATTGGAGGTAAAGGAAAATACAATTTAGGGAGTGCCACATTTAACCTGTTCTTGGTCTCCTAAATAAATGAGTAAGGCATTATAAGACCTAGTTTCACTGGATCTTGGATTTCCCAGAGAGCTCAATGCTGTGGCAGCCCCAAGTTCTTAAAAATTAACTCAGGGTAGGGGGCTGTTTCCCTAAGTGATATGAAGAGTCTGAGAGGGTCTTTAAATTTATCCTTATACTTCTGGTATCTTTCAGTATCTTCATTCAAGAACAGCATGCAATGATTTCCTACCTTTTACTTTCACAGGGTCCCTCTTTCTGGTGGGGTAGGTCAGTGGTTACATGTTGGGCTATTCACTGCAGGGTCAGTAATTTGAAGCCATCCGCTTCTCATGAGAGAAAGATGAGGCCTCATGCTCTTGTAAAGAGTTAAGAGTCTAGTATTCCTTGTCCTGTAGGATTGCTATGCGTCAGCATGGAGTCCGCGGCTGTGAGGGAACACAGGGTAATCACATGGCCCCCTTTCATCTCTTGACCCACAAGACTACTAGAAAATGAATTATTTCAAGTTTTTATTGGTCAGGAAGTCTGGAGTAGTTTGAGGGACTCGTGAACTTGAGGTGAATAACAATGGGAACTATTGACAGCTGGTTGATAAACTGGGTCTCTGTGTGTCTTAATAGCACGGTGTTTGGTTTTCAGTGCAGGGAGCAAATAGAGCTAAGTGACTGTTGTAATTTCTCTTATTACCCAGTCTTGATCGTCACACCTCATCATTTCTACAATTTTCTATTGGCCACTCATAATGATTCATCAAGGCAAAGGACTAACAAAGATGAATAATGGAACTTGAAGCTCATTGGAAGCCAAGTAAGAAGGTGACAGCCACCATCCCTCCATTTGACAGCAAAACTTCGAAGTCCTTCAGGACTCTGAAGTTTAGCTTTATCTTTTTATAATATACCTATAGTATTAAAATATGATATAATAGAATATAGCATTATAGTATAATATGAAGCAATAGTATTAGTATATAATATTGTATTATAATATAGTACTTTTAATAATATTTTATGGTAATTTCTGTAAAAGTTTGTATAGAAAATTAGGATTCCACCTAGAAATTTCTCCACAAATCTGTAAATGTCCTTAGGTATATATATTTTTAGTAATGTGTCAAATTTCCATTTAATTTATTATGGCTGTTCTGATTCCACTTTTCTATTATCCCTACCTCTCATTTTATCTTATATTTACTTTAGACCAATTGTTGACTTTTGGCCTCATGGAGATGGTTCTTTAAAATTGTGTAGTACTTCTGGATATCCGGTTGGTATTCTTTATTTTTTGAGTCAATCTTATATTTCTTAAACAGGTGATCTCAGGGAACAGTTTGGGCTCGAGTGTTTGGTTTAAAGAGTGTTTCAGGGCAACAGTTGCAGGGAGTCCTCTAGTCTAGTCAACCAATCAAGTAAGTCTGCAATTTTTAAGAATTTAAATTCTGTTGTGCATTTTCCTTCTATTCTTTGAGGACTAATCTTTTGTGGCCTTGATCAAAATAGTTGGAGGTGGTAGCAGGGTACCCTCTAGTTCTCCTGGTCTCCTGGTACCCCTATAAACTTGAAGGAGACTTGTTTCCCTTCTTTCTTCTGATGAATAGAGACCAATAGTTGTACCTTGAATGGCTAAGATAGGCTTTACCTGTTCCCACCTAATACAAGCTCAGTTTAGTTTTCTGCATTCGATGAGGTCAAAGTGGTGATGTTTGCCTTTGAGTCAGTTTCAAGGTACAGCAACATTCTGCACACTAGAATGAAACACTGCCTAGTCCCGTACCATCCTCACAATTGTTCCTATGCTTAAGCCCATTGGGGCAGTCCTTTTGTCAATCCATCTCCTTGAAGGCCTTCCTCTTCTTCCCATACCTTCTACCAAACATGATGTCTTTCTCCAGGGACTGGTCTCTCTTGACAACATGTTCAAAGTATGTAAGACTTAGACTTGCCCTCCTTGCCTCTAAGGAGTACTCTGGCTGTACTTTCAAGACAAATTGATTTGTCCTTTTAGCAGTCCATGGTACTTTGAATATTCTTCTCTAGCACCAATAAATGAAATACATTTATTCTTTTTTTGGTCTTCCTTATTCACTGTCCAGTTTTCACATGTATACCAGGCAATTGAAGATATAATAACTTGGACCAGGCACATCTTAACCCTTAAAGTAACACCTTTGCTCTCCAGAGATCTTGTGTAGCAGATTTCCCAAATGTAACTCATCTTTTGATCTCTCGACTGCTGCTTCCATGAGTATTGATTGTGGATCCACGTAAAACAAATTCCTTGACAACTTTGACCTTTTACCCATTACGCATAATGCTACCTGTTGGTCCAGTTGTAAGGATTCTGGTCTTCTCTCCATTGAGTTGTAACCCAGACCTTTAATCCTTGATCTTTGTCAGCAAGTGCTTCAAGGTCTCCTCACTGTCAGCAAGCAAATTTGGGTCATTTGTGTATCTCAGATTGTTAATAAACTATCAGTCTGGGTAGATTAGAGAATCAAATCCATAAAAACTCATGTGTGTAAGAGATAGTTTTATATAAAGGGCACTTGTACATTAAGAAAGCATCCCAACCTAGTCCTGTTCTAAGCCCATAAGTCCAATATTAACCCATATGCCTGATATCAATCTATAAAGTCTTCTTCAGACTCGTGAAACACATGCAATAATACCAAATGCTGGGGGATCACAGGCCAGTGAGTAGAAAGTCTTTGGATCCAGTGGCATTGCAAACATCTCAGCATTGGCAGGGGTCTCCAGATGGCTTCTCTAGTTTCCAGGGCATGGGGTCTAACAGTGTAGTGTCATGTTTCTTGTCAGTAGAGAGTGTCCAATGGAGTGAGGAGAGAAAGTATCTTCTGTCTCCATGGAGGGAAATGCAGACTTGCCAGAATTCTCAGGAGAAAGTCATTCCCACACTGATCATTGGCTATGATCTGATTGACATACTAGATTCCAATCCTTCATTCTTAATCCTCTGAAGTCCCCAACTGGCACCAGATTATGTAACTACCACATAAACCTTTCTCCAATCCTGACGCCACATTCTGATTTTCTTAGCTTACAGATTGAATGAACATGGGGAGAAGATACAACCCTGCAACATTCCCTTGTGCTGACTACACAACTGTCTCTTGAATCATATATAAATTCCAAAAGAGTTCTTGAGTTCTCATTCTTCTCAAAGTTATCCACAGTATCTTTAGGATCTATGGTCAATGGCCTTTGCATAGTCGGTAAAACACAATTACTGTATATACTTGAGGATAAGCTGACTTGAATATCAGCCAAGCCACCTAATTCTACTCAAAAACTGCATTAAAATGTGCTGAAAAAACTTGGCTTATACATGAGTATATACACTAAATATCTTTCTGTAGTCTATGCTTTGA